>BLKR01003845.1:0-128708 GCA_011170035.1 Teleogryllus occipitalis
GCAGCGCTGTGCTATTCTCCCACTATATCTCCGTGGCAACCCCGGCACTCCGATGGAGTGTCCCCTTGTTGGGCTCCGTGGTGGGTGGGGACCACGGGGATGAACTCAATATCCATCTTCATGGATACTAAACCTTTTCCCCCGCCCTCTTCCACAAGGAAGAGGATGTCCAGAGAGAACTATTGATTTAAATAGTTTCTTTTTAAAAGAGGAAGACCGACCGAAGAAGCCTAGATTCCTCCTCATGGCATGCGCCGAGGAAGGAAAAACATTCAAATCTGTCAGTGCTGTTCGTTTGGCGCGTGCCATAGAGGAAACCTTTGGAAAGCTACAAGCTGTAGTGCGACAAAGGAATGGTACCATTCTATTTGAAGCACGTACAGATGACCAGGTTGTGAAAATTATGAATACTAAGCAGATTGCCGGCCTCCAGGTGGATGTGACCACACACCCTACACTAAACCTCTGTAAGGGAGTGGTCAACCACGAAGACTTTTCAACGGAGAGTGAGGAAGAACTAGTTTCGTTTTTTAAAGACCGAGGCGTGACTGATGTGTATAGAATCAAGAGGGAGCATGGGCGAGAAATCCCCACTTCCACTCTTATCTTGACCTTTAATCTTCCTACTCTCCCTGAGAAGATCTCGTGCGGTTTTTATAACCTCCACGTCCGACAGTACGTCCCTAACCCTTTGAGGTGCTTCAAGTGCCAGAGGTTTGGCCACACACAGCAGCGGTGCATGGCAGATACCCCCGTGTGTGGTGTGGGAGATCTACACACGAACCTGAACCCTGCGCCATTGCACCGCATTGTGTTAACTGCGAAGGTGACCATCCGGCCAATTACAAACAATGTCCAACCTTTTTGAGAGAGAGGGCAATCCAGAAGATCAGAGCTGCTGAGAAGGTATCATTTCCCGAGGCCAAACGTCGGTATCTATCAAGGAACCCCGTTGATCTGTCTCGCTCCCTCTCCGCCGCTGTGAAGGTTAGGACTGCGGGGGTAGCAGCGGGTTGTCAAACGGAACGAGCTATCCCCCAAGTTGTGAGTTTCGCTTGTCAGGTGTCTCCACTAGACCTCCCTGTGTGACCTGACCCCTGCAGGTGTGCGACCTCACCCCTGCTGTGTGACCTCACCCCTGCAGGGTGGGAGAGTGATTATCCCGACAAAATACAAGAAAATGAAAAAAGAGCTCAGCCTTCGCAGAAGACCAAACCTCTTTCTAATGTTTCAATGGAAGTTGATAGACGAACACCTACTTCAGACCCGGTCAATAGAAAACAAAAGGCAACAACACCTAACGAAACTCGCACTGAGCGAGCACCCAGCCCCTCTGGCAATGTCAAGGTGGTTTCGTCCTCGGATGAAACTCCCGTTGTGGCGGAATCCCGATCATCCGGCTCCCAACGCTGGAGGAAAAAAGAAACCTAATTATTCTCCATGGCTCTTATGTCATGGAACGTAAATGGTTACTCCTCGCGGCGGGACGATCTCAAGCTGTTGTTGTCCCGTCACAATAGTCTAGTAATCTGTCTCCAAGAGACTCATCTTACTCCGAGCCGTCCCTTGTCTCTCCGTGGTTTTTCCCCTTTCAGGTTCGATGTGGATGATAGCCTCCGCGCTCATGGCGAAGTCGCTTCATTGGTTCATGATTCGCTGCTGTCTTCAGAGGTACCTCTTCAAACCGACTTCCAAGCAGTGTATGTGCAGGTGCACCTTCCATCCCTCACACTCACTGTTTGCAATATCTACATCCCTCCAGGACTGAGTGTATCCGCTCACGAACTTTTGGGTTTGATCAAACAACTGCCCTCTCCGTTTGTGATAGTCGGGGATGTAAATGCCCACAGTCCTCTCTGGGGCTCTTCCCGCACTTGTCCGAGAGGTAGTGTATTAGAATCGGTTATAGACTCAGCGAACCTGGTTATTCTGAATTCCGGTGAACCAACTCACATCGCCGTCGCCACAAACTCAAGCACGTGTATCGATCTAGCACTCTGCAGCCGTTCTGCAATGGTCCATCCTAGATGACCTGTACGGAAGCGACCATTACCCGATTATCATCCACATTGATGGGCTAGCCCGTGGGTTGGCGCGCCCCCCTCAATGGTGTGTCGGACGTGCTGACTGGCTGACATTCCAAGCTAACGTCAGTGTATCGGAGGAGGAGTTTGTCAATGTGGAAGAAATGGCAGCACATTTTAACAAAGCTGTATTACGAGCTGCGGACATTGCAATCCCCAAGTCTACTGGTAAATCGCGACACCCTTTCGTCCCGTGGTGGAACTCGGATTGCTCAAGGGCTGTTAGTGCTCGCAAGAAAGCTTTGGCGAGATTAAAACACTATCCAACCGCGGATAACTTAATCGAGTACAAAAGGTGCAGAGCAAAGGCGAGGAGAACCATTTTAAAAAGTAAAAATGCATCATGGAGGTCATAAGTCTCCTCTTTGAATTGCCGGACGCCACCACGTCTGGTATGGAGGAAGGTGCGTCAAATCAAAGGATATCCTTCCTCAAACTCTGTGCCAGGTCTTCTAAAAAATGGTCAGGTTATCACAGCTCGAGACGCCATTGCAGAGGTACTTGCGACTCATTATGAAAACATGTCGAGTTCGGCAAACTATGCTCCAAACTTCATTCTTCTCAAAGAAAGAATGGAAAACCGCGCTTTGGATTTTCTTAGCAGAGCATATGAGGATTATAATACCCATTTCTCCATGTTTGAAATGAGTTCTGCTCTAATGTTTGCGAAAAGAACCACACCATGCAATTTCTTCTCCGACTCTTTAACCGTATTTGGGAAGAGCACAACATCCCTGCCTTTTGGCGAGAAGCCATCATCGTCCCAGTTCCCAAAGAAGGCAAAGATCGATCACTGCCATCAAGTTATCGACCTCTCTCTCTCCCAAGCTGCGTATGCAAAGTTCTGGAACGCATGGTGAATCAGCGTCTGGTCTGGACCTTGGAGTACAAAAATCTGTTGACGCCAATGCAAAGCGGGTTTAGAAGAAACCGTTCAACCTTGGACCACCTCGCTTCGTTGGCAACAGCTGTTTGTACATCGTTCGTCTTGAGGCAACATCTTGTGGCCATATTATTCGACATAGAAAAGGCCTACGACACCACCTGGAGGCATGGCATTCTGCAAACCCTGCACTCTTGGCGATTTAGGGGGAAGCTTTCTCTATTCCTTCAAAGCTTCCTTTCAAACAGATCCTTCCGTGTTCGTGTGGGTGATAGGCTTTCTCGTAGTCACCCTCTTGAAAATGGTATCCCCCAAGGATCAGTCCCGAGTGTCACTCTGTTTGCCATCGCCATCAATGGTATAGCGTCGACCGTGCGAGAACCTGTAAAGGCGTCGTTGTTTGTGGACGACTTTGCCATCTTCTGTTCATCCAGCAGCATCAGTGTGATACAGAGGCAACTCCAAATGGTGCTCAACAAGCTCCACGAATGGAGCACGTCAACGGGCTTTAATTTTTCTGCTACTAAATGTACCTGTTTGCATTTTTGTAGGATTTTCCATCTGCATAGCAACCCAGTTCTTTACTTGGGAGGAAATCAGCTTCCATTCGCTGAATCCGCTAAGTTCCTGGGGCTTACATTTGATAAGTCCCTAACGTGGCGTGCTCATATCCGTGGATTACAAACCAGATGTGTCTCTCCCCTTAATCTTCTTCGAATGCTGAATGGCACAACATGGGGTGCCGACCGCACTACCCTATTGCGGTTATATAGATCACTCATCCGCTCAGTTTTGGATTACGGTAGTGAAGTTTATGGCTCGGCAGCTCCATCCACTCTGCGACCCATCAATAGTATACACCACGCTGGTATCCGTCTGTCAACTGGTGCGTATCGCACCAGCCGAATTGAGTGTCTTCTAGCCGAGGCTGGTGAGCCCTCCTTAAAAAGAAGGCGGGATATCTTATTAGCATCTTACGGTGCTAAAGTATCAGGACTTCCTAATCATCCTTGTCGCCAAATAATTACCCATCCTAAGTATGAAACATCCTATATTCTTCGAACATCGCTGCCTCACCCTCCAGGTATTCGATTGCGAAATCTTTTGCGTGACCTTAATGTTGTTCTTCCCACCCCTGTGAAACCCCCAAGTCACCCCATTCCCCCTTGGAAACTCCTCCGTCCGAATATTGATCTCAGACTATCCAAGCTTCCCAAACAAACGACTAGCACTCTTGTTTACCAGATGCATTTTCAGGACATGAGGATAGCCTATCCAGATCATGTATTCTTATACACAGATGGTCGTGCAATGGCACAGTGGCATGTAGTTTATACTGTATCAGAGCCACCAAATCATATCGGCTACATTCTCAGTGCAGTATCTTCACTGCTGAAATGTATGCAATTCTTGAAGCCCTAAAATACATCGAGTCAGCGAGTTTGCGCCGTGTAGTTCTCTGTTCTGATTCTCTCAGCTCACTACAAGCTGCCTCCCGTTCCTCATCAGACTACCTGACGCAATCAGTTCAAAACCTCATCCATCGCCTTTTGTCTCACCACTAAGACCTGGTACTAAGTTGGGTCCCAGGCCATGTGGGAATCGTGGGAAACGAGATGGCTGATCGGGCGGCGAAATCGGCGACGGAGAGTACTCGTGTTGACATTCCTTTTGTACCATCGTCTGATGTTAAAGCTTCTTTAAAACGATCCATCTTTAGAGCGTGGCAAACAGAGTGGCACAATACCACCTATAAACTAAGTGCAATAAAGGATTCTGTCAATTCTCGGCGTTCCTCGTCCAGACCTTCTAGGCGCGAGGAAGTTATTTTAACCCGTCTTCGTATCGGACACTGCCACTTTTCTCACAGTTTCCTCCTTCGAGGTGAGTCTCCTCCTACCTGTGATAGATGCAGGGCGGAGCTTTCCGTGGAACACGTCCTCCTGCAATGTTTGAAATTTGTTGGCAGCCGACGAAGACATGGTCTGGGCAACTCTCTACGAGAGGTGCTCGGAGATGACGATTCCGCGCTCTCAAAGCTTTTTTGTTTTTTGAGAGAAAGCGGAATATATAATTTTATCTGACAAATAAGGGCAATAAATATTTTCTCTGCCCCAGATTTGTGTTTAAAATTTGTCTTGTTTACCTGTTGTTTTTTTATGCGTAATGGATGCGTTTCCTTTTACGGTATACATGAGCTTTTAAATTAGCTGGATTGCGGATTGCAAGGTATTTGTACTGTACATTTTGTTAATTCAATAGAGATTGTGATTAGTGCTTCGGTTGATAGAATACATTGTGCTAGAAAATACAGTTTTTGCTAAATAGAATCATAAACATTCAATGGACTCGTTTAAAAGAAGACAGATTGCAAGAAGTTTTGTAAATAGAGGCTAACATTTACAAACTGTTTCCGCTTGTGCAATGGCACGTAGAACATGTGTTGTCTGTAATAGTGTGCGTAACGAATCACAGTTTCTTCTGAACAAAACGAGAGTATTACAGAATGTTATTGTATTTACTATGTGACTATTAATATTGCAAAATAGGCATTGAGTAAAATTCAGAGTATGGAATGAGACATTCGTATTTATGCTTCATCTTTGCTTGTATAATTTTCTTAAAGAGTGCAAGACTAGATAATTTATCCTATTATACTGATTATGTAAAAGTTTAATATGACCGAAGAGTCATAATGGGTTACATTTCTATATGTGTTTCAGCCTAACATTTAAACACTTGTAAAGTTTCAAGAATGTGTGCATGTTGATCTCAGAGGGGATTACATGTGTTTGTCATGTGGAGTTTATTTTCTGATTTAAGTCTTTGTGGTGTTAACATTGAAACAGAACAGTATTCTGAAGAGGTATTCACTTCTTCCATTTAGGTCTTCAAGGTGGGATGTATTTTAAGAGTCATTTAAAAAAAATAACCTGCAATCAATT
This sequence comes from Teleogryllus occipitalis, assembly GCA_011170035.1. Taxonomy (NCBI): domain Eukaryota; kingdom Metazoa; phylum Arthropoda; class Insecta; order Orthoptera; family Gryllidae; genus Teleogryllus; species Teleogryllus occipitalis. The sequence continues at coordinate 5,913 of BLKR01003845.1, forward strand.
CTGCACCTAAAGAAAATAATAATTCAGTTAGTAATTTTATACTTATACACCAGTTTGATAGAGCAATTAGGAATGTGATACTATTGAGTGAATATTACTTTACTATCATATCATTCTTTATTTTCTTTTGAAATCTGATTAGTGCTAGTGTTAAATTCTTGTTTTAGTAAAAAAATAGTAAATGGACAAATGATTGTCTCCAGAAGCAAACAAAGCTTTGTTTAAATTTGAGTGAAACTTGTTTGTGTTGTTTTGGGGATATGTGTTTTTTTATATTGTGTAATGTTTGCGTTTTTTATCATTGTTTGTGGATTGACATTCTGTATTTTGGTAAATGTTAAAGAAAACGTCCAATTACAAATGATCAGTGACTATGACTTTGTTGTTGTTTTTCAAAATCCTCATTGATAAAGAGCCCCGAATCCATGAATATTTAATGGACAACCTGAGGAGAGGTTACAATACCCCCCAAACTTACAATATCGGTTTCAAATTAGAGGGGCCGCGACATCAACTAAATCAATTGTGGAATATCAATTTTGGAGAATATCAGCTGAACATCAGCTAATTGAGTGTTGTTCACAGACGTTTTGCGTCAATCGATTTTTCTAAGACCCACAAAACATGGTTTGTGGCTAAACTACGTGATATGGCTATATTTAGTTTCAGATTTTCCCCGAACATGTAGCACAAATTCACATACGGCATCGTATTCAGTGAGCAGAATTCATCTCAGTGATGTATTGTGCTACATTGTGATGTTCTAGACTCACGCATAACACAACTTCAAACATTGAAAATTGGAAACGTTGCAAAAATATTATTAACTTTCATTAATCCTTCAACTATTTATCGTTAAAATGTTGGGATGGGATTCTGGTACCCAAGCTCTCGGGGCCCAGATTACCATCCAACGCTCCCTCCCTTTCGGGTGGAGATTACAACCCCGCACCTGACGCCAATATGTCGTGATGACATGATGGGAGAGTGTGTATCGGGAGAAAGATGAACTCGGTGTTGGTTATCTACAAAATGGTTTGTTGCAAGTTCCTTTGCAAGTACGTTGCCCCAACAGAGGCGCCGCAGCCCAGCACTCAGTCGGTCGTTGCCATGAGGAGGGTGGGGGAAGGGTGGCAGGTAGCGGCGGCAAATCCAGCGGCCTCGAGGCGGCGGCGAAGGCAGATAGGCTGGCGGTGGGTCGCTCGGTTCGGCTCGGCGTTGATTCCCGACTCGGTCAACCCGAAGGCAACCGTAGAGCGGGACGGCGGCGATCACTATCGCACTCACGAAGAGCGGGAAACGAGCGACCACTTCTTTTTTCAATTTTCCCCTCACCAATATCCTTGGTAAGGCGGGAATTTATTCATGTTAAGGGGGTACAATAGCTCCAGCTGTAAAGCTTTTGGAGCATTAGTGAGGGCTATATCTTAAATAAACTAACTAATGACTAACTTAAAACTAACTTAAAACTAGAACAAGGCCACTTTGGGCGATGAGTTTTAAATACAATGGTTTTTTATTTAAATATTCATGTTAAGTTCTTGAATTGTTCTTACAGTTCTTCTATTTTGTTTTTTGCATTCACTCACTCATTCAAACTTTAAATTTATATGTACAAACACATTCACTCACTCATTCATACCACACTTCACTGCACTTCACTATTTACACTACATACACTGATTTTCGCCACGGCGCCGACTTTACTCAGGCGTCCGTGGCGCCGCGACGTTTTCAGGGCCTGGCGGATCAGACCCGGCTGAGCGCGATTCCGCGCCTCCCACGCAGGTTCCGGCATCAGTGAGCGGCGACCGCCTCCCACGCACTGTCTGCTCCCCCGCGTCGCACAGCTCAGCGAGCTTGTGCGGGGGAAGTGCGCGGAAGGTGAAGGCGACGTGCTTTGGGCCCTTTCTTCTGTGAAAGGCCCTGTGCACGCCGCTGTTCGCCGCTACGCCGGTCTCGCGCAGGATGCGCGGAGCGGACGGCCTCAGCGCCCTTGCGAGCGCCGTTTCCGCCCGCTTCTGCAGCTCCGCCGGGAACTGATTTCGCACGCCCAGAACTCTGAACACGTCAGCGTTTTTAGGAGTGCGGTCATGGCGAAGGTTAGAAAGATGCGGGCGCGCCGCGAGGCGCGCCGCTCTGTTCTCTGCAACCCGGATGGGGTGCAGAGTTGAAGAAGGAGCAGCGGCGAAAACCTCGCACGCGTACGCCCACAGGGGGCGCACGCACGCGGTGAATAATCGCCGCTTTAAGGAAACAGAAAGTTCAGGAGAGCGGAGAAGAGGTGTCAAAAGAAGAGTGCGGTTTTGAATTTTGGCCGCAAGATATCGAGCGTGCGCATGCCAACGGAGACCGCTGTCAAGCAACACGCCCAGATATCTCGCTTCGCTCTGCCAAGGCAAGCGCGCGCCCGCCAAGCTCACCGTTTCATCGGGGTTTGCCCTCTTACGAGTGAAGTTGACGGCTACGCACTTGTCAAGATTCAGAGCGAGTCGTTTCCGACTTAGCCATTCAGGAAGGGCGGCGAGACAGTCACTTAAGTACTTAACTGACTGCCTGACGTTCGCCGATTTCGCATAATATGCGAAATCATCCGCGAACATCAGGAGCCCGCAGCGTTGAATACCAGTTTTGGTTTCAGCAGGCAGCGGCGCATCGTTCACGTATAAGCCGAAGAGAGTAGGAGAGAGAACACTCCCCTGAGGCACGCCCGCCTCGGCTCGTCTGAGGGACGAATATACGTTATTGATGCGCACTTTGAACTGCCTGTCAGAGAGAAAACTCGCGATCAATCTGACGTAGCAATCGCTCATCCCCGACTCCGTGAGGCACTCGAGTAAACCCGCGTGCCACACAGAATCGAAGGCCGATCGCATATCCAGAAAGACCGCTGGCAAGTTCTGCCGTCTCTCGAGGGCGAGGCCGATCTCCGTGCAAAGCCGCGTTAGCTGCTGCGCGGAGCTGTGACCAGCTCTAAATCCAAATTGCTCATCTCTGAGAAGAGTGAGACGACGTATTTCCTGCTGCAATCGCGACAGAATCAGTCTCTCGAACGTCTTCCCTAGGATGGAGAGGAGACTAATTGGTCTATAACTGCTCGGGATTAGTTTATTCTTGCCAGGTTTTGGAATAAGCGCGATGGTCGCAATCCTCCACGCCTTTGGGAAATAGCCGCACGCCAGGCACGCATTCAGTAGCTCGAGTAAAAACTCGACTCCGCGCCCGCCCAGAGCACGCAGCTGCGCTCCGGTCAGCCCATCAGGGCCCGCCGCCTTCCTCACACTAACGCTTCTCAGCGCTTCGCGGAGCTCCGCTCCCGTAACTCGGCGCGCCGAGGAGAGAGGGAACAGCGGGCCAATGGCGTTGTAGCAGGTCGTTCGGGCCACTGGCGCACCACCGGTGAAAGTGGTGGCCAATGGTGGCGCAGTGGCGCCCGTTTCGAACGCGCGCAACTGCAACTCAAGTGAATTCGCGAAGATTTCACATGTCGTCGCGTCGTCCCACGCGTAAACGGGCTGAGGTGGTGGAGCGCCGGGTGCCCCCGTCCCGGCGTTGCTCTGGATCGGGCAGTTTACTCCCGGTTTGCGGCCCAGCGCACGAGAAAGATCCCAAATGTGCCTCTCGTGGAGATTGCATTTTGAAATAGTTTCGGACCATTGAGCAGTTTTCTCCTCTCGTAGAGATGAGCGGAATTCTCTGCTTAAACTGCGCGCCCGCTCTCCGTCAACGGGATCGCCATAGCGGCGATGAACTTTGACAGTTCTGCGCAGTTCTCTTAAGATCCTTCTTTGCTCGTCTGAGAGCTCAGGGCGAGAATTCTCTACTCGCGTGACTACGGTATAGATAGATAGATAGATAGATTTATTACTAATTCTGCAAATAAGTTTCAGAACTTGGTGGCAGAATACACTAACTAAACATTACAAAACTTAACAACTATACAAAATTTTACAAATTTTACACACTTTACAAATTAACATAAACATTTCACCGTGCAAGCTTCCATAGCACTCCACTTCACTTCACTTCACTTCACATCACTTCACTTCACATCACTTCATTTCACTTCACCTCGCCTCGTCTCACCATACTGCCAATCACATTTTAATGTGATTCTGACACACTCTTTTCCCTCAACTTCACATCACTGCACTACACGCCACTGCACATCATAATAATAATAATAATAATAATAATAATAATAATAATAATAATAATAATAATAATAATAACAATAATAATAATAGTAATAGTAATAATAATAATGTTATAATAATAATAGTTATAATATAACATACTTTACATAGGAGGTAATAAGACACATATAAACATCTAGGAATTTAATTTATTTTTAAATTTGCTGACATCATGAGGTAAGGGATCAAAGATTGTCACAGGCAAGTCGTTCCAGTCTCTAATAGTTCGATTCGCGAATGAATATTTCCCAACGTCCGTTTTCTGAATTCTTGTCTGAATTTTGTGCATGTGATCCGCTCTGCCGAAATGTGTAGGTTTCCCTAATCGACTTTGAATTTCTTTCCACGGTCGAAAGCCTGTGTACGCTTTATACATAGCATAGAGACGCGATTTCATTCTCCTTGTTTCGAGTGACTCCCATACTTTATTCCTGGTACCCCTGTAAGCAAATTTTGAAGCTCTACGCTGAACCTTTTCTAGATTTCTTTGCTGCAAAAGTCTGTATGGGTCCCAACATATCGCGCCATATTCTAATATGGGTCGCACTAATGACATATATGCCAGTTCTTTGGCACTCACTGAACTCTTTTTGAGAATCCGCATAATAAAATGCAAAGATCTCCATGCTTTCCCTACAACGAAATTTACTTGATTTTCCCATGTCAGTTTACTGTCTAGCTGAACTCCTAAATATTTGCAAGACGTGACTCGAGGTATAACATTATTATTCAATTTATATGCGGTTTCATTGTAACTTCGACCCCTACCAAACGTGATGGATTTGCTCTTTGAACTATTTATTTCCATGCCGTTTGTATCCGCCCAGATATGTAATTGGTCCAAGTCTCGCTGCAAAATATTCTCGTCCTCCTCCGAGTTAACAATTCTATAAATTACGCAGTCATCTGCAAAGAGTCGTACATTAGATACTAAACTTGTCGGTAAATCATTAACGAAGGCAAGAAACATGAGAGGGCCGATGACACTCCCTTGTGGAATTCCTGACGTGACGTTTCGCGAAGTTGATAAGTAATTTCCGATTCGGACCTTTTGTGTCCTGTCACGAAGTAGTTCGTTTATCCACGCTACCACTCTAGTGTCTAAGCCCGAATCTATTAATTTCTTTACAAGACGATCGTGTGGAACAACATCAAAAGCTTTGGCAAAATCAATTACAATCGCGTCGACCCTACCACCTTCATCAACTACGTCGGCTAGGTCCTGTAAAAGTGAGACTAGCTGACTTTCGCACGAAAAACCATTCCTGAAACCGTGTTGACCCTGATAAAGCCATTGCTTGTCCTCCCATTCTTTCCTGATATAGCTAGAGATTAGATGTTCCATAAGCTTGCATACGACTGATGTAAGACTTACCGGTCTATAGTTACTAAGTAATGTCTTGTCGCCACTTTTAAAAATAGGTACGACGAGAGCCAGCTTCCAATCTTCCGGTACGCAAGCGTTGTTTATCGATACATGAAATAACCTAATTAAATATGGTATAATAGCCTCTCCACCTAATTTAATGACGTCCGTGGAAATAGAATCCGGGCCTCGTGATTTCCCTCTCTTCATTAATTTTATTCTTTTCCGCAAAGTATTTACATTAATATGAAAAAGACTTCTATCTGACAGTGATGGTATCTGAATACAATTTGACTTTTGCTTGAAAACGGAGCTAAAATACGCGTTAAAAGCATTAGCTTTTTCACAATCGTCCGATATTGGCGAATTATTAACCCGAACAACTGGAATCTCATCTTTATTTCCCTTCCTTCTACGAACGTATTTAAAAAATGCCGACCAATTTTTACTGCCCTCCGCATCAAGAATATGAGTTAAATGATGTTCCTCTGCGATTTTCTTTTCCTTCCTCAAAGCTTTTGAATAATTTCGAAATAATGTCATATGGTTTTCACTACAGTGTCTGTTGCTAAACGCTTCTCTGGTTTTTCTTTTCAACCGTCTGATTTTCGCATTATAATATTCCGGATCGCATTTTGCTTTTAACAATTTACTTGGTACAAATGCCTGCTCGGCATTTACTAGAATATTTTTAAACGCTTCCCATATTTCTTCCATTCCTCCTCCTATACTAAGGAATTCGCCATACCGTTCTCTTAAGTAATTTTGAAACTCTGCTACATTCGCTTTCTTGTATTCCCTCACTAGAATACCTGTCGCAATATTTTTCCTTGAAATACTTAACTGTAAATCAACTAAAACGGCTTTATGATCACTTATGCCTTCTAAAACGTCACACGACAAAAATAAGTCCTTCGGTCTAATTAGGCAAATGTCCAGAATCGCGTCCTGTCGGGTGGGCCGGTCTACTACCTGTGCTAATCCGCTGTCCCAGACAAGTCTGTTGACTAGTTGTTGTACTTTCCCTTCGCAAACAATCCCTTTCCAATTTGCGTCTGGGAGATTTAGGTCTCCAGCAATGACTACATGACGGCTATTTATATTTTTTGTTCTTTCGTAGAGCGCGCCTAAGATTTCATAACTATTGCCCGGCGGACGATAGCAAGCAATTATTTCTAAGATACTTCCCGAACAAAAAATTTCTACACCCATCATTTCAAATTCTTTATCAACCCAATTTGATTTGATATTAAAAGTGTTTTTTACGCAAATAAAAACACCACCGCCTCTGGTTTCGCGATCTCTCCTAAACGTAAGGTAGTCTGAACGAAAAATTTCCGGGTTTGCTACCGCGTCCGAAAGCCAAGATTCAGTTCCTATCACGATATCAGGATCACATGCTTCAATTAATCGCTTGTAGGCCGATTTCAGCGTCGCAGTGAAGTAATTCACTGCTTCGTCGATTTCGGCCTCCGTATTTACTGGTTTCTCCTCTAGCTGAGAGTTCAGCTGAGCTGAGAAACCTGCCCAGTTTGTGTCACGCGAAGTTCGAAATTTATTTTGGCGTTTCGCTTCAAGGGACGCCACAACGCATGTTACTGGATTGTGATCGGAATCCAGTGCGGCGATTGAGCGGGGAACCACACAGTCAACGCCTTTCACAATCACAAAATCAATAACACCCGGGTTCCTGTTACGTACTTCCGGGAAATGCGTCGGGCTATTCGGTGCGCAGATTTCCACGCCCCGCCTTGTCGCTACAAGATTGGCAATTTTATTACCGTTTCTATTAGCTCCTAGGCCGCCCCAGGTTCTATGTCTGGCGTTAAAGTCACCCAAAAGAATGACTTTGGAATTTAATGCGAGAAGCGCATCAATTCCAGCCGGATCTAAGGTTTGGTCTGGGCAGTAGACGGATACGACTAAAAGTCGCCCGTTTCCTACCCAGACGTACGCCCCGACCGCCTCTAGAGACGCCAGAGCAATAGCAGGGATTTCGGCTTCGAGCTGCGGCAGTTCGCGGCGTAGTGCAAGCGCTACGCCGCCACCTGGCCTGCCTACGCGGTCTCGGCGATAAACAGCGAATCCCCGGAGTTTGAATTCGTGTTCATCACTAAGCCACGTTTCTTGTAAAGCCAAGATATCTAATTGAAGATCAGATGTGAAGTGTTCTAGTTGCTGGGCTTTAAAGATCGCACTTCGCGCGTTCCATGACCCGACGCGGAGAGGTGCAGTTCGCATGTCTGCGTTAGAATTCCTAGACATTGTTAGGCAACATGTTTAGGAATTGCTCGAATAGCTCTAGGAACTGGCTCCTAGAGATAGTCGGCGCAGCAGCTGCGGGTGCAGTGGGCCGCGCTCCGGCCGCCCCGGAGGGCGGTGCATTGGCCGCTGAGGAGCGCGCGGCGCCGAGACGCCCCGCGACCTCGTTCCAGGCCTGAGGAGTTTTCATAAGAGGGCTTCCGCCAGGCTACACCGCGGAGGACGTAGAGTCGCAGCTGCGAGAGCTGGGCTACGCTCCTCTCGCAATTAAGCAGATTTATCTGCTTAAAGAATCACCGGTCGCCAGCAACCGTGATTCTGGTGTGATTCTGACCACTTCTTAGGCCGGTCCCGGTCTTATATACCGCCTGGCCAGTCCATCCCCGGCGTCAGCGGGGGTGGCGTTGCCTTTGTTGGGGGGCACCCACAGGGGTGCGGGGGTGGCGAACGGTCGGCCTGGACATCTGGTCGCCAGACCAGCGCGGCCCGAGCGGAGGGCGGGCGGTGAGGGGCGCAAGACGGCGTCGCCCCACCACAAAAACGTGCGCTATAATCTTATCCCCCATACGTCATACAGTTTTTACTCTTTTTTTGACCAAATAAATCAAACCAAACCAAATCAAAAACACTGCCACTTGTACAGGTGCAACATGGATAAAATACCTAGCTACACATTGCACCTATTAGGTTGCCTGTGAGTTGCATGTACATGAGCGATATATTTGTTGGAACAAACGTCTGACCAGGAACTCAAATTTTTACTTTCTTGTATACGTACGTAAGTACGGAGTAATATACATAGTATAGTGAAAGTTAAGTAATGCTGCGCGAAAAAACAACGGATTTTTGGCGTAAAATATTCATTTCTGGGCTCTGGTAACGAAAAAGTGCAAAAAAACAAGTTGCTAAATTAAGAGACAAAATCCTCTAACACCTAGTGTATCCCTGTGTAATCCCTGTTTTGTGGGTCCTTGATGCCAAACAACAATTGAAAGCAAAACGTCCGTCCGTTCATGGTCTGGTGTATGTGAACAATCCTAGCGCCTAAACGATGCGTAGGACTTTTTCCAAATTGAAGAAACCCCTGTCGTTTTTGCGAGAGCCGAAGCTCTGCAATGAGAAACATTTTAATTTTTTAGGGGAACTTTAAATGAAGGACATGGACATTTTCAAAATTTTCTCAAAAATGGCACCATATTTTTTCTTTAAATTTCCTTTAAGAATAGTTATATACACTTATAAAGGTGGCATTGGTCCGATTTTCAGAAATAACTCTGAATTTTTAGAAATTGTAAATGTATTGAGATATGCAAATTTTCTCTCTACATTAATATCTTGCAAAGATCTTAGCGTCCGGCTTGCTGGGTCAATGGGTCACGATATATTATAATCCTTATTACCTTTATAATAATTATAGAATCCGCTGACTATACAGCGCAGCTGGGAATCTGAAATAGAATGATTCTAATTCCTAGTTCATTACTGTTTGGATTGACTAAATGAAAGATCACTTTCTTTTCTAAAGAACAATATTTAACAAAGTTTATTGTTACCTTTTTACAAACAATATAGTGAATTTAATAAATGATTTTGATGTTAGGCCTTTGATCAAGATATCTTTGAATTTAGAGTTTTATACCGCGGTTAACTTATCTATTCTTCGTTGATGTCCCTCGTAGACTTCTCAGTCGAAATATCTTGCGAGCTTGCCGTAGTCCAAAGTTCCAAGAAATCCTCTTCTGCTCCTATCCAAACTGGTCTCAAACTATCAAAATTATCAGTCCCGATTACGTCCTATGACATAGTCCCGAAATCTATAATTCGATTACCACTCCCGACAAAGTCCCAATTTATGCGTCAATATTACTTCCACATGCAATATCTTCAAGATCATTTATTGTCCTTGACATTTCACGATCTGAAAACCCGACTCTGACTATCTGCATTACACTCGCTCCCTCTCACGAACCTACGATCAGTTCAGACACGCGATGCCGGTCAGAATGAAATCTTCCTGCATGATTCACCCCTCCAAGACTCCGTATTAAACTCCCTTCTTTTTTTCATAACATTTGACCGTCCTTCTCTCACCCAGCCAATCCATGCGTTCGTTATATTTTGGTGTAGCTGACCTTTCGATCGTCTAAACTTCTTAATGCATATTCCACCATATAGTCTTCAAATAAATGTTAGTTTATTTTCATGTGACATATCGATATGTCACAGTATGAATTTTTTTCGGCAACTTCTTACAACTACAATATTGAAGATAGAGACTTCTTCCTTCAAATTAAAACTGGTATCCATAAATAGTACTTTGATGAAGGTCATGTAGATTTGTTTGTAAATTTTAATAGTTTTCGTGCAATAGTGCGTGCAATATTTGCAATTTTAAAAAATTACGAAAACAAGATTTTCTCGAAAACAGCTCCAATTTTTTCTTTAAATTTTTGGTACTGTTTGTGCCCAACGAACCCTGTACGATGACAAACGCCATCTATTCTTTTGTATTTTCAAACTTTACACAAGGGTTTTCACTTCTCTCGCGTCGGTAATACTTACTTTAGAGGGGGTTTCTTTACAGTATCATATTTATGAGTACATGTGCCTTAAATATTGATAAATAAATTTTCTCAAAAGCCTAACAGTTTCTGTGAAAATGAGCTCTAAATTCCGCATTTTTAGAAACGCTCAAACGCCATTTTCTCAAAATTGGCTCCAAATGTTTTCTTCATTTTTCCCAATAGATCGTGCTTATTGTACTGTTTAAAGTGCCGTTAAGTTTATTTTGGTGTATCATTTCGTTTTTCAAAATTTTTTTTTAAAGAAAGTATTTTTTTATTTAATAGGTAATTATTACAAGCAAATTAAAAATCTTGCTGCAATGTGGCTAGGCCGAAGGCCTTTAAGCCATTACAATACCTACATTCTACAGCGTTCTAACCTTTCGAATTCTGGTATTCACCCCAAATGGTCTCTCCTTCGCATCAAAGCCGCGGAAAAGAGATCATAAGGTACGGCTGAGGAAAAAACCCCTGAAGGGTGAAAAACCTGCCGTCAGAAGCCGAGTACATGCTAATCTATCCGGTTTTTAAACCATTTATTTATTTGGCGCGGGCGTCACGCATTCTCCTTCCAGTGTTTGGCCTCCTCCGCACTTGAAAACAAACAGCACCACAGAAAATCGTCCTCACCAACGCCTCTGCCCTAACATTTCCGATTCCTACTTCCCTTCGCCTCCTAATGTGTTTTTTTAACCGTTTCCTTTTATTTTATTTTAATTTAATTTAATTTAATTTTAATTTATTTAACTTATTTTAATTAATTTAATTTTAATTTATTTAACTTATTTTAATTATTTTAAGTTAATTTATTTATTTTTATTGACTTATTTATCTACAATTGACTACAACTTAAACCTTTTTTTTGTACTGTTTACTAACCTAACATAACTTACTGACTAACTTAATTATTGTTAGTTTATTGATTTATTATTTATTTCTCTCCAGTCTAGGCTCTGCTCGTACTAACCAGTACTGTTTTCCCACTCCCTAATTTCAGTTTCTCTAATGGTCCGAACCTTTCCTAGAAATGTTCCTAATTCTTTCATGAGATTAGATCTTTTATCACCTAGAATGTTTTGGGCGAGCATTACGTTCCTATGTTGGAAGTAGTAATTTCCCATTCCCCATTTTTAAAAAATTACACAAATGTAATTTTTTGAAATACGTCTTACGCAGTTAATATGCACATTTCGATCTTTTTGAGCACATTGCATTTCTGAGTGTTTTTCGAAAACTTAATAGATTCCTGTGAAAAAGAAACTTTCGCATTTACAGTAATGCTTAATCGCTATTCTCTTTAAAAAAATTAGAGTGGAAATATCTATTTAGGACGAGTTAATGTTTTTCTTTAATATTCTTGAAGTAATACTTTGGTTCTACTATTAAGAAACCGAAAAGTTGAGAAAATGTCAAAACAATGTACTTTCGATGACGATAGATGGGGGTTGGTCACAGAATTGAGCAAGAACTTGAAGCCAGTCCACATCAAAGAAATTAGAAAAAAATTGCCACGAAAAAGTCTGTGCCATTCTGTAGCACGTCTAGATTTCTTTACTACAATACATACATTTACTACAATACATGTTTTTTTTAACTTTCGATTAGTGTCGCACATCGTCTTTGAGGACGTTGGCGGTACTTCTGCTACTGTTCCGATCGAAACGACCATGTTATTCAACGGGACGATCGAAACGATCATGTTTTTCCGTTCCGGTCGAAACATCAATCGTATTCAACGAGAATTTTAACTTCTTTTGTAGAAGAGCGCATTCGAAGCTATTTTTCCTTATAGTCTATACGGATATTAAGAGTGACAGTGTCCGAATTGTCAGGGAGCACAAAAAATGAACATGCTGAGATCTTAACGGGGTTGCGCGCCAGGAAATACGAGTAAACCCTATTTCTGTGGCTGCATTGTGCCCCAAGGCAGCGCAGTTAAAGTTAAAATGTTGGTACAAATTTAAGGTACTCAATTTTTTCATTTTTTCTTTCATGTAGAGTATTAGAAATGATGCCAATATAATCCAAACCCAATCAATTTAAACGAAGCGCGAGTGGTGCATACTAGCGTTTATTTTGATAGCCAGGACCTGAAGTCATTTCAAACTTTTACAAATAAAATATACCATAATCAGCGATTAAAATTTCTTCAAGTAAAGAAGACATTTGTTTGTTCGAAGTTAGTTATTACCTTCCATTAATCTACTTTCTTTCATAAGAATAAAAATAACTCACCGAAACCTCTCATTGTGTTCACCAAGTGCATGAAATTCGAAAGCGTGACTATGATGCAAATTACACAAAAATTCTAATTTTTTCGAAGAAATTAATATGACCCTATTTGAAGATCAGTTTTGGAGGACATATCATCAGGAAAAACAATTGTATCTTCCCAATTGAAATTATAAGAAGACGCAGAAAAATTCAGTAGTTGATGTTTTCGAAAAAAAATTGTTTAAACAAAATTCAGTTTTTCAGAAGACGAAGACTTTTCAGTTTTCGAAAAATGGACCATGTCAGCCAACATGAGACCTGCACCATTCTCTTAATCGCCTTTTACCCTATCTAAGATCCAAATTTAATCAAACAAATTTGTGTAGTTTTTTATAAAAAAATGTTTAAAAAAGTCGATAATTGACACAAAATTTCGAGAAAAATGCTCATTTTTGAAAAATTAAACATGACATTATTTAAATGTCTGTTTTTATGAGCACATTTCACAATGAACAAATATCTTCATAATTGGAGTTGTAGGAAAACAGCGAAAAAAAATGAATTTTTTCAAATTTCAAAAATCAAAATTTTCAAAAAACATGAGATCTGCACTCTTAAACTACCTAAAAGCTATCAGAGGAGAAAATTGATTCAAAATTGTTGATGCCTTTTTTTGAGAAAAAAATTAATTTAAAGAAAATTAAAAATTGCCTATATTTTGCATAAATACACGAAAACCGTATTACCTCGGCGACCGTATTTCAAAATCTATCTTTAGGGAAGAGATTCCTTGAAGGGGAAAAAATCTCTTATTATAATTGCAGGAAGTAGGATGTTGGATTGTAGGAAGACGCCGGAAAAAGTTGAACTTTTGCAATTTTTGAAAAATCAGGGTTTTCAACGAACATGAGACCTGCACTATTCTCTTAAACGACTTTCACACTATCCAACGACACAATTTAATCAAAAACAATGAAGAGATTTCTTTGAAAAATTTGAAAATGTCCCAAGGACTTCGTGTACCCCCCCCCCAAAAAAATTAAAATATCGGTTTCAAATTTAAGGGGCGGTGACATTGCCAGATCGAATAAGGAATATCAATGTTCATGAAAATTGGCTGAACTGTTTAGCCCCTAGGGGTTTTTACTGCCAGACAGATGGACGGAAGTTTTGCTGTCAACCGCGTTTCCGGAATCAATGACCCACAAAACATGGATTCTAAATACATCATGAGTTAGAGGAATTCTTTTCAAAATGTAGCAACTGGATTTATCCACTTCTTTAACATGACCCGGCAATAAGAGTTTTTCTGCTGAAAATTCGCTGTTGTTTCCCGCAGAATCACTTCCTCTACTGCGTAAGCGGTAGAAGGTAAAAATATGTTGTAGCGAGCGAAAAAGAACCTGGAAAATTTTTATTCTCAGACCGGGAAAACCGGGAAAAAACCTTGGAATATCAAAAAGGCAGATCGCTGGTCACCCTCAAAATTTATCCAAATGTACTATTAATATTCATAGTCATAAAAACTAATTAGGTGTTCTTTGTTATTACTGTTAAATATTACCGTATAAAAGCAATATAATTTTAAAGGAGCAATAAGTTAATAAATTAGATTTTAAAAAGGCAAGTTTTTTCACAAATATTTGATTTTACAGCGAACACTGAATCTATTTATACAGTAACCCTGTCTCCTTTATACTCCATAACTGATGATAAATGGGGGCTGTGACTATTGTCAGTGAAAACTCATATCAATACCGTCTATTCCATTCCATTCCATTCCATTCTATTCTATTCTATTCCATTCTATTCCATTCTATTCCATTCTATTCCATTCTATTCCATTCTATTCCATTCTATTCCATTCTATTCCATTCTATTCCATTCTATTCCATTCTATTCCATTCTATTCCATTCTATTCCATTCTATTCCATTCTATTCCATTCTATTCTATTACTATTTTAGGTACAGTAAATTTGTTATTTCATTTTTATACTTCTACAAATATGCATAAAATTTTTATTATTTTGTAGTATAAACATCGGACGGCTAGTTCATTTTTCATGAATTAGTAGTGTTCCACTGTAATTATTGAAACGTGCAGTGACCATGGCACATCGTATAAGTGTAAGAATGTGTAGGTATTCCACTTGACGTCATGTTCCTGTGTGTACAGGCCGTGTTAAAGCACGGGCCCCGGCAGTTGTTAATGAAGTCATTTAATAGTAAATTTTTCTAAAAATTAAACAAAAAACCGTATAAAAGTGATGTATGATTAAACTGTACGCACACAATTTGCATAACTGAGTGATATGTCGCGCATTTATGGATAATATAATATGGAATGTTGCTGGTTAATGCGACAATCTCACTCAGTGATGAGAAGTTTAGCTTGTTTGTTTTTTCTCATTCGCCGGAAAGAGGCGATTTTTCGACACGAAAACTCTTACTGCCGGTACCTGGTAACGAAAAGGTGTATAAATCCTGTTGCTAAATATATAAGAACAACCTCTTCTAACACGTGGTACAGCCAGAATCCATATTTTGTGCGTCCTTCATACCGAAAATACCATTGACGGCAAAGCATCTGTCTGTCCGTCTGTCTGTGTACAACTTTAGCCCCAAAGCCGTTCAGCAGATTTTCTCCAAAATTGATGTTCCCCAATCGTTCTGGTTGATGTCGCGACCCCTGGGATTTGAAACCGATGTTTTAATTTTGTGAGTTCCTGAAGTTCCTAGGACATTTTCAAAATTTTCTTTTGTTGTGGAATATTGCGAAGGACGTTTAAGATTTTTGTCTCAAAATCTGAGAACTACAAAATTGAAGATAGAGATTTTTGCCTAAGACATAAAACATTCTACAAAATTAGCTCGTTAAAAAAGGTCATGTACAAATTTTTGAAAAAACGAGTGTTTTTTCTGTAATATCTGACTAAAATTAATGAATTATATACAGTTTTCACCCCTACTACGGGCCACAAGAAAAATTGAAAGAATATGACTTATTTTATTTTCATCATAATTTACTATTACAAATGCCAATATTCATTTTTTACCTCCTCGCTTTTGTATTCACAATGTATTCATATATTTTTCAAGCAATCCTCAAAGCTTAAAGAGAATTTCGTAATAATGCCACACGGATATTAGAGAAGCTAGTTATTGTTAATTTAGCTGGTAATGGTGTAACTCCTGGGCCGAGAGCCAGTACTTCCGTATTTCCGATGAATTTCGCAGTAGTGTTTTATAAATTACTCCTCAGAATGCGCGGTGAAGTATGTTATATATCATTTAATATCATCGGATCCCTTAAAAAACTTACTGCGAATTGAATGAAACAAAAAGGTACATTAACCGTGTAACTAGTACAATATCTTACAGAAAACTGCCCGCGAAGGTTTTTCCATAAGAGCGTATATTTTATAATTTACGTAATTTAAAATTATTTTATTAAAAAATTAGGCCGGTAAGGACAAAATGGTTTCCTACGTCTTTCGGAGTTATTAAGAATAATTAGCCAAGCGAATGTGCATAGCTTTGACAACGCTGCGCTGGCAACAGTTCGTTGCTCGCTTCTTGGTTGAATTCGACGTGTTCATGTAATAAGTGAGGAGTTATTAGGGCAGAAAATGCAATGTTGCAATATTACGTTTTTTTCTTTAATTTGTTGGTTTTGATGGTAGGTACATAGATTAGTTGTTAACAACTTTACATATGTATTTAATTCTTATAAACTAACTTAAAATGAACTTGTAAGTTAATTATAATTATTACAATGAGAGAGGAATCCCTAGTGGGTCCACCAATCAAGTTTCAATTCGGCGAATTTGATGAGAAATGAATGATACGGGTATTTATTTGTAATTCTGGTTTGATGGGTGGGATTTTTACCGAGTCTGAAATGCCCCAAGGAGGGGATTTGATTTAAGTTGGAGTAAAAGTTAGTGGAAAGATAAGCTATATGCTGTGATAACGGTTCAAGGTTAAATTTCTTATTAAGTTGGAGGTTGGAAAGAAACCATGGAGCGTTGGCTATTGTTCTAAGAAACTGATTCTGTATTACTTGAATTCTGTCAATGTTGGTTTTGGAGGCGTACAGTAGTAGATGTCTTATGACTGTTTTGAATATTAATATGGAGGAATTGAATGTTACCGAGCTATTTCTGTGAATTAACGGTTTTAGCTGCAGTAATTTCATTTTGGATTGAATTAGGTTGTTATCTATGTGTTGCTTCCAGTTTAAATTGGTGCCTAGTTGAAGTCCAAGATATTTAACCGGTTTGGTGGGTGGTAGCTATACTATTGTTATTGTTTAGTGTCATTGGAGTGGGTGGAGTGTAAGGTCTTAGTGTGAATATTTTGGCGGGAGTTTTACTTGGATTTAACTGTATCTTGAGTTTGGAAGTCCAGCTATCTAACATGTGAAGGTGTAATTACATTCTGTTTCTAATTAGATTCATGGATGTGTCTGAAGGGAATATGGCCGTATCATCCGCAAATTGAGCTATTTGAATATTATTTAGTTTAGGAAGATCAGCCACATACAAGTTGAATAAAGTCAGAAAAAGTGGGGAACCTTGAGGGAGTTCCGCGTTTATTAATCTCGGATTTGAAAGGTGGTTGTTAATATTTACCGAAAATGTTCTATTGTCAAGAAAACTATTTACTATTGAAAGTATGTAGTGTGGAGTACCAATTTTGATTAGTTTGTAGTTCAGGACTTGATGACATGTTCGGTCAAGTGCTTTTATAATGTCTTCGAAAATCGCTATGGTGTGGTGTTTTCTTTAAAAGGCTTGTATATATGTTCTGTAATACAGAGTAACTGATGTGTGGATATTTTTTCTGTGAATCCAAATTGTTCTATTGGTATAGCTTTTGTTAGGTGGAGATGTTTGTTTATTTTTTTTAGGATAATGTTTTCGAAAATTTTTGAATTGTTCGGTAACAAGCTTATAGGGCGGTAACTGTCGGTAAAGGCAGCGTTTTTGTTTGGTTTGGGGATGGGAATGATAATTGCATATTTCCAAGTCAGTGGGAAATAGCCGATTCTGAAGCATGAGTTGAAAATGTTATTTAAAAATGCTATTCCTGGGGGTGGCAAATACTTACGAGCTGTGTTATTAATGCAATCGTGACCTGGGAATTTTTTAGTTGGAAGGTTTTTTATTTTATTCATTTCGGTCGGAGATGTGTATTGAATTTTGTGGTGAGGTCCATGAATACTTTGTCTTTTTTTATTATGGTGTGTTCGGGACGAAATTGTGTATTATGTAAGGTGAATGTCGATGCAAAATAGTTAGCAAGTTCTTCAGCTTTATGATAGGATAAATAAGCTTTACCTGTTGCGGTTTTTAAGGGAGGGATTTGTGTTTTTCTTTTTTAGTATTTTCTTGGTGAATTGCCAGAGCGAGTTGTTGGTGGTGTTTAGTGAATTTAGTAGATTATGAAAGTGTTGAGTTTTGTGATTTTTATGAGTTTTTTCACAATGTTAGTGATTAGATTTAGTTCCTTCTTAAGTTCTCTAGTTTTAAGTCAGTTCCACAGTCTTCTGGTTTTATTTTTTGTTATTATTGCATTTTGAATAGAATGAGATAATTTGCTGAATGTGTTTTTGTTAGCGTTTGGTAGTATGGTGGGTTGAGATGTTTTAATAGTGGAGATAATTAGTTCGTTCAAATAGTTTATTGATTGATCTATTTCAATTGGAGTTATCAGGATCTTTATTCTGGGAATTGCATTTCTGATGAATATTTGATATTATACCCAGTGTATTTTTAAAGTATTTATTTTAGGGGTAGGGACGTGTTCAGGGATTAATTAATTTTACCTTTTTATTGTTGATGCCATTGGAGTTCCAATTTAAGCAGGTTAAATTATTATTGGGTTTATCTGCCATTGCTGTTGGTTAAATACGCGGTTACGGAGTTTTGTATGGTGCCGATTATTGATGGTATGAATGAATTGATGAAATTAATAATGCATGAGGTGATGGAATTTATTATTGAGTTGATTATCGGGTTGCTGGTTTGAGGGTCTGGCGATTGAGAATTCGGTGGTTTACGGGAGTTTTGGGCGGTTTTGGGTTGATTTTGGGAGTTCGAAATATGGTTGAAGTTCGGGATTGTGTCGGTTTGAGGCAACGGTGGGAATTGTTGATTAAGGTTGGTTTGTGAGGATTGACAAGTTAAGGATTGGTTTACATTACTATTATCATTGGACGGGGTTTAGGTTTTTTGCACTTATCTCTTTAAAGTATCAACAGTTCTGGTTTCTAATGTCCGTCCTATGGTTTCCTTTACAGAGAGCACACGTCGGAGTTTCGTTCTTCTTGAGACATTTTACTGAATAATGATTGCCTGCACAGAACGCGCAGTTGATGACGTGATTGAAGTTATTATTTGTGTGTCCGAAATCCAAACATCCTTGACATTGCAAAGGGCCTTCCGGTTTTTTAGGCCTTTCAACCTTCAATTAATGGTTATGTATTTGATCTATTGCTTGAATTTTTTTTGAAGGATCATTGTATGAATGAAAATTCCTTTGTGTTTGTATAAGGTATTTAACAATATTACGGAAGTCTGTTGGTGTTTTGGCACTGATCTTCATATTGTCATATTTAATATCTGATATGAAATTACTTGAAACTTTATGCTTTAAGTTCCTTGGTGAAATTATTGATGTTCGTTATATTAGACACATGAATTGGTGGAATTCTTATCTGTTTGAGACAAATTATCGTTTGGGACATTGTTTAGGTAAGCAAATCTCGTGTCCCCGATTTCATCATTGATTTTTGTTAATTCACTAAATCTGTTATCGGTAGGCACATTATATTCAAGTTCACTTGAATTGAGATGGATCACTAGATTTGTTGGGATCTACACTCATTTTTTTTGTCTTCGTGAGAGTTCGAGGTATCACCGACTGACCTTTTTCTGGTGAGAGAGGTTGGCGTTGAAGGGTAGGTTTGACTGTTGATCGCGTTTACTGTTGTGTTGCCAACCTCGAGATTCACTTCGGGGTTGTGCTGCATCAGGACTACGTCTGTGATGAAATCCATGTCTTCACTAGATGGTAACATTTCCGGGTTTTGAAGAACTTCGTCGGTGGTGTCGAATCCACCGTTGGTTAGGGTTAAAAGAGCACTGCATATTGCATGCCCTGATGACGAGTTGATATCGAATGACATTCACTTATCACACGATATCATTTAAGTTGTTACTGCAACGTCGGAGTTCATTCACTACGGGATAGTAGTTAACTGACAAACTGATGTGCACATATAGACAAACACAACGCCAATTATCCATGCAACGAACTGATGACTAGCACGCCTAGATACCATAGTATACTCTGTAATATCACGTAGCTGTTTCTAATAGCGCGAGAAAGTATGTGCTTCTGTAGCACCACTAGTTAATATATTTCCACTCACTGTAAGAAAAAGTTCCTACATCATTAAGAGAAGCCATTTTCCCCCTTCCGTGGCGTTGGGGATCAGAATGAGCATAAAATTCGAAAATATTATTATTATATTATATTATATATTTGAATTTAAAAAGAAAGGGGAAAAAAGTCTTACCAGAATTTTAATGAAGAGACGGTGTACCAGGATGTACATTCTTGTACTTTAGATACCAGGATTTGAAGTCTATGGTAATTGAGGACGTACGATTTCAGATTCCACAATATTTTTATTCATAATTTAAAACGAATACCTAGATTGCAAATAACTGTAAATACAGTGTGAATAGGATGGTATTTGCAGCAAATACCACTGTAGAAATGGATACGTTGGTAATCTTCCAATCATAGAGGAAAGATGTTTTTTCTCATATCATGTTTCCAATTAATTTATTGATAAAAAATCGATATCGAGTGAAACTTAACAAACTTCCTGTGCGCGTAGAGTTTTAATACGAACAATTTCATAGCCAATTGTCATTGGTAACTGGAATTTAATGGAAGTACCAGGATAATTGAAGGCTGAGACAGGGATATAGGTCATTGAATCATTTGGCAACGCTGGAATAGGGCGAGTCGGATCGTCTGGTGAGTAGGTCGTCGCATTGCATCATAGGTCGTCGATCTAGCGATGTCGACGCCATCGGAGATGGCTACGCGCTGTTTATTTATTAACAAAATGTTACGTCCTCGCTTCGTATATTGGAACCGCCTACTTGGAAAATAAACTACAAATTTTTGTGCTGCTATTTCTTCATGCTTTGTTTGAATAAGAATGTAGGTGATAGTTCTTCGATATGTCGGCACAAGACACACCTATTAAGAATATTCCACTAGGAAAACTTCGGGTGACAAAATACGATCTTAAATGGGAACGTGATAATGAATGACTGTTCGAGATAAAGTCAAACGAGTATAAAACAAAACTACAGTGAGAAAGATTCTAATGTTGAACTAAATGATATCGTGAAGCATTTTAAAACAAGCTCTGGTGAAGATCTGTAGCTCTTGGGCTGCAAAACCTTTAACAATTTCGCTACGCCAGGTACGTCGTATTTTGAATACGAAAACACTTAGGCGTCGTGGTTTTGAACAAGTCATTGCAGAATAAAGAACAAAGAAATATAAAATAATTACGATTTTTTGAACTGATTAAGTTAAGCACTAATATTTTCTTAGGATTTTCTCGAAATAATCCACAAATAAAGATGACGCAATTATTTAGTGTCTTGTCTGGAAAATGGTGTGTTACTTTAAAATTCTGTAAGCGTAAATTGCGTCTACGACCGTCAGGCTAGTTTAATGTTATGTTATGCAGATAGTTTTTGTTTTTCTCAGCATTTGCTGAGATTATTTCTTTCATTCAGACATACACTAAGCATTAAAATATTAACAAACTAAATTACAAATTAAATAAATCAAAACAGTTATGAAGTTTAAAAGTTATGATGACCAATAATTGAAAATATATTTTCATCAATGGTGTATTTTTAATCTTAGATTACGTGGAAAAATAATTGAAATCGATCTCTAGCACTTTCTAGAATTCAGTGGCGTCATAGCTGCTCCAACAATGAAGGCCACGCGGCCGAGGGACTCGCAGTGGGGGAGGTGGCCGGGCGCCAGGGCGTTGCCGAGCGACAGCCCGAAGCCACTCGCAGCGAGACGAGGAAACCTTTCTGCGCGGGCGGGCGATTGGCTCGGCCCTTCGCTGGCTGAGCGCGAGGGACCTCCGTAAAGTTAGAATCGCAAAGTTTTCAAAAATTATTGAAACTAGGCTCAAAATTTGTCGCTTTTTTGTCGCTAATTTGTTACGCAAAAAAGTTTTTTCGCTCTTCATTTGACCCTGGTATTAAGATTCGGCTAACTTGATATCAATTTAGCATCGCAAACGTAAGAACACCAACTTATTACAGACATAAATAAAAAATAACAACATAGGAATTTGTCGCTTTTTTGTTGCTCCAGACTTTACAAAAAACAAATTTTGTCGCTCTTCAAATATTACCAGAAATGCAATTTTTTCGCAAACACGTGCCGAAAGTGTCAAGTTAGCATCACAAACGCAAGAAAACCAACTAATTACAGACATAAATAAAAAATTAACATAGGAATTTGTCGCTATTTTGTCGCTCCAGTCTTTACAAAAAACAAATTTTGTCGCTCTTCAAATATTACCAAAAATGCAGTTTTTTCGCAAACACGTGCGGAAAGTCGTGTCAAGTTAGCAATAAAAAACACACACACTACTACGCCCAACACTCCCCTACTTGAGCTCAAAACCACACGAAGCTTGACAAGGCACCTATCTGCTGGTGAAAAAGACGAACAGAATAACCAACTCTCTGAAAAGCGCGTGTTTGCACTCCCTACTCCAAAATAATCGCATGCTATGATTTCTATCACGGTATAAATGAAAACACCTTCACTATGGAAACGAATCCGTATCACTGCACAACGCGCACTTCTTCACGAAATCAACTCTTATTCCCAAGTAGCAAGAAACGAAACGACACGAAACGAATACATGTCGACTGCAAGTGGTGCAAACATTACGAGTTATATTCCGCTATGATTTTGCGAGGCGAACGGTTGCGGAACAGAAACGAGTATTTTCACCGAAACTGCGAACTTTCTCCTTTAGGACGCAATTAACTCTACTTTTGTAAGTAAATAGATTACATTCCACATGTCCTTGAATTACACAAATGCCACAGTGTGCAATATTTTTGCCGATAGGTTGCACATACTGATTTTCACCTTTTGTTTCTTCAGTGAAACACTGCCCTGACCGCGTTCAAATATTTACATCCCACAGCCTACTCCCACCACACGGAAACGAGAGAGAGAAAACGCCTTGTAATACACATTGCAAATGTTGGTGTTAAGATTGTTCGGAAGGTAGTATGCTGTAGATACGGAAGCAATGAGAGACCGTTTTCGCGTCAGATGTTTCGATTGCCACCTTACTGTATTAACATCGTCTCTTTACGAATAGTACGTGGCAGTAGGAATTTCATGTCGCGAATTTCTTTGAACTAAGATATAAGTAATTATACAACGTAAGCCTTCCCTTCTTAAGGCCTATTAGCCAAGAACTGCGTTTTGGTTAAGCAAATATTTACAAAGCTGCCGATATTTACTAATTGAATTGTGACCATTTCTTGAAAGGGTCAAGGAAAGAGAAATTCGCATTGAATGAGTGTACATTTTGTATTCTGTTTCATTGGAGTTCTTTTGTTAATTTAAGGAGCTTTGCTAGAACGGAGAGACTTTGTTTTTATTAATAACGAGGTGAAGGTGATTCTTCCCGCCAGCATGAAGTGCAATGATACTATCTCGTATTGGCACCAGTGTTTATTCTGCTAAGAGTAAAGAAAGGAAAATATTACGTTCGCTAAGGAAGAGATGTTTGTGCAGTTGAGAAGCAAAATGAAGTGCACGATTTTCGGAGCAAAAACCGAAATGCGATATATCCACTGACTAGGACGAGGAGAGCGGTCGTGAAAAACCGCGTTGCTGTTTTGGGTTGCATGGTGTTGGTTTTGTCCAATGGCTTTTTGCGAGTTCGACATTTTTCAAAAAGGGCGGAACGATCGTAAAAAAAGCGAAAGTTGATTATGATGAGAGAGGATAGAAGAAGAAATCCTCCTTGTCACCGAGTAGTGGGACCAAGAGCGATTCCCCGCCCCCTTGCAATACCTATTCCGGAGAAGATGAAATTTACAAAATCAGCACGTCTATTCGAAGGGGAAGTGAAATTCAAGAATTTAAAGACTCAGATTCTCATCTTTCTTCTCACTGCGTGAATATGCGATAGTTGTACGTGGCATTCAGGTTCACGTAACGTCAGTCATTTTGTGACGGGTAATAAGCTGAATTTGACTGAATGTGCATGGCCTAGCCTCTCAAACAAGAGTCGTTTCACAGCATTCTAAACAACGGTCTCGACTTCGTGTGAAAAAGTAAGATTTTCTAACCTGCAATCAGTCTGAATATCTCTCGCAAAAGCAGAATCTCGCCTTTTACGAGTCTATTGTCCATAATGCCCTAATCCACAAACTGCCGCAACAAGAAATCATTAGAAAGCTGATTTCATTGCATCCCGTTTAAATGATCTGTCCTTTCATAAGTTAACTTCCTAGCCTCGGATTCTTGTAAAAAATCACATGAATAACCTACAATTAGTCGGAATATCTCACTTATTTTCATAACCTAGCTTTCCTGTTGCTCTAAACGCTTGACGACGAACTCGCCAAGAATTCCCTAACCTACAAATGAGGCGTAATAATACTTGACTTGCAATTAGCACCATTTTTCACATCTTCACTTTCTTACATATGGATGGCATGCATTACATTACACCTGGTTTCAGCGCTCTGGCAGGCGACTCGGAGACGGCGGCGGCTGCGAAAATATGAGAGAAACGACTTGATTTTGATGTAAGGGGAAAAGGATCAGTAAAAGGTTTCTTTCAATCCTTATTTATTTTTATTTTTTGTCATCTGTGACTGAACTGCATTTTCTTGATCTCACAGACGCGTCAGTGCTCACTTCCTCAGCAGCGGCTACAGATCTGCTGCAACAAATACATGTGACAGACAGTGATACACATTTTTAGCTGCTTTGTACTTAGAAACATTTCCCTTTGCCCATGCCTTGCGTGTAAGCTCTAGAATTCTTTCGAAATGGCAGAGCTTACAAACGACGAAATCGGTGTAGGCGGCCCTTTGAAAGTGTTGTAAATAGACCAACATTAAACAATCTATACACTTTCGTTCACCCCCAATAACGATATTTGCACGTCTCACTGTAGCCCACCTAATGAAATATTTTACACGAAAGTAACACATGTTCACAAAGATATGAATATGTTCGCCCTACCGCCTACAGTGCTCGCCATCAAGTATCCTAAAAAATACTAGATTATGCAAAATGATCAGTGTGAGAGGCGACAACTGAAAATGTCTTAAATCTTTGCACTGAGTACACCACACATTGTTTACCAACCATTTTTACAATTATTCACTGTAAATTTCTCTCACTTTTGAACTCGTATAAAAGTCAAAATTTATTAGACTAGCATGATCTATGACAGATGAGACAATCATTTGCTTACTGAACTATTGACTCGTGAAAGCAGGGGGGTATTGTCGAATTCAAGTAAGAACAGCATTTCTCTCAAATCATTGCCCACCAACAGCAGAGCAGCAAGTACACACCTCCCACAAAAACTAGCATACATTACGGTTTATGTTACATAATTCATTGCCTGCACTACTCGCCACACAATGTTTATTACTGTTTTCTTTCGCACTAAAATTATTAATTTTTTCTACACTATTTAAACAATCAATAAACCACAGTTGCAAGTCACCACACTCTTTCACAGCTCAGCCTAACATAACCCGAATAAAACTCAAAGAAATACCTGCAACAAGAGCTGAGTGAACAAAAAAAGAATCACTGAGGATATCACGTGTAGGCATTCACTGCAGAGAATACATTGCACGCTACGCAATGATTTTCATTCTTTACTATTACATATGATAACAAATGATTTCCATGTACAAGACACGAAATAAACAACGATATCCTGTAGCTGTGCCCAAAAGTTCCGAAAAAACAATAAATAAATAAATAAATAAATAAATAAATAAATAAATAAATAAATAAATATGGTAATAAGAACACTGAGCGACTCATCACACAATGCAGAAAACACACTTTTCTCTTCTATCCTCACCCAGCAGTTCACACACGCGAGCACTAAATAACATGTAATCACGTTCTACCGATCTTTGTACAGACGATTCCCATTACTATACATGGTCGAATAAAAAAACAACAAATTACATATCACTGCACACTAGAACCCCAAAACAACAATTAATCATTGCACTGTTCCTCAGCGGCGCCTAATATAACTCGAAGAGAACCTTCCGAAAAAAGAAGAGAACTTTCCGAAAAAAAGAGAAGAAACGAACTGAGAATTGAACTCTCGGCGCCCCACTCCTATTACCGGGATTAATTTCAATAAACGGATGCACAAAAGGTTTGAATTCTTGAGAAGACCAAGTTATCATACCGGTGCCCTTTGACATCTTCGTAGGAGGTTCATCCTCACTCTCGCTCTCATTCTCTTCGGAGTCCGACGAACTCTCCAGAACAAGGCGAGTTGCAGAAGTAGAATGTGAGATACCACTTGATGTAGACGGCTGGGCCGAAGTTACTTCATCTTCTTCAGAATCCGAAAAAATCAAATTGGACAGATCATCCTCACTACTGCTGTGGGTGAGAAAATCAGTCAGCTCTTGCTACGTGTACACACGACGTTTTTCCATGATCCAATATCCGTAAATCAAAACGCCGAAATACAAAGCCGAAAGTCGAGATAAAATACTATATAATAAGTCGTAATGCAGAATTCAGTGTCAAAAATCGTGTCCAAAAGAGAAGCCCAAGTTCAAATATATAGGTGAAATAAGAAAGTAACAGAAATCCAGAGAATGCAACAAAAATCAAAGCCCAAGTCGAATGTAATAATACTTCAGAAAAACGCGAACGCACAGCAAGAAATCTCAACAGAAAGTGAGGCACAAAAACCAGGATGGGTAGAATTTGCACAGAGATTTTTATTGCCCCAGCACCCTCCTTGGTGGAGGGTGCTGGAGCCATATAGTTTCGCATGTTTTGACCTGCGCGCGGTCCAAGTACCGAGCGACTCCTTTGTCAGTCAACGCCGGCCGGCCGGCAGGCCGCCAGCCTCCGCCGCGCACGACGGGCAGATGAATTCGGCTAAAACACTCCTTATGCTCCCTCTTGAAGTCAGAAAAAAATACTGCAGCTACTTAGTACTTTTAGAAAGCTGTAGATGTCGTGCCAATCCAATAGCTTGTACTGCCCCCTAGGAATAAAATCAGAAAGCAGACAAAACATCGCGCGCCGGAAATATCTGGCATTAGCGCTCATGGCACGACCGACCCGCGCCGGATATATCCAGTATTAGCACTGGTGGCACAATAGTCTTGCGCCGGATATATCCGGCATCAGCGCTGAAAAGGTTAAAAAGGAGTCCACTGCCGTTTACAGATTGAAAATCGGACACTTTTTTCAGACGTCATCGGTCTAGTAAATTTTGCTTATTTTGGTGCTGCCTCGTGGTGGCGACAAATCGAACTAGTGTCGGTACTGCGCCCACGCCCATATGTAGAGGGTCGAAAGGCCGAGTGATATCTCCGGTGCTATCCTAGCACGCGGTCTTCGAGGCGAAGACCGGTTTGGCGTCAGGCCATGTTGTAACTCTAGTTAAGGGACACTGTCCGACAGCTTCGCACCACGCGTTGCTAGCCTGCTTTAAAGCAGTGGGACTGGGCTGGGCCTAGGGACGGTCGCGGGGGTTTCGCGGCTACGAGATTGGAAAGGTTGCCGCAGGTTTTTATTTTGTAAATTATTGTGTAAATGTGGTTATATATTTCTTTTTGAAACGGTCGTCTGAGTTATTTATTCCCAGTACGTCACAATATCTATTACTTCTTCCTCCGTTTTGAACTTCTCAGAAAGAAATTCATATTGGCTCTTCGTATTAAGAAATTACAAATATTCAATTTTTCATAAACAAATGAAACGTTTCTTGATACATTTTCTCAGTGTTTCGGCGTAAATTGCGTGTTTTTTGGTGTGGAATTTGTGAGTTTTTTCGCCCTGTAAGGGCCAGTTGTACGAACACAGAATAAACTCTGGATATATTTTATCACGCTGCTAGCGCTTAAATCAGTTGTACGAACACGGCATACGGGTTAGCCAGGGGGTTAACTGAGGGATAACAAGGTGTTAAGTTACCCCGTGATCTCGCACGCAGTTAAGTGTGTTAACCTTTACACCTCATTTTGCCTGCAAAATCTGTAGTACTTCAGGCTGAAATGATCGAAATTTTTTAGTATTTGTTTTCTGATGAGAGTGAAGAAGAAATACTCCAAATGTATTTAAAAAGTCGAAAGTTGAGGAGAGTACGGAGAAGGCTAGACTTGCTGAATGAATATGACGATTTCGATTTTTGTGCAAGATTCAGGTTAAAAGAGCAAACTGTTCTTGAACTATTAATGCTTATAAATGACGACATCGAACACAATACAAACCGGTAAGAAGGCCAGACTTGCTGAATGAATACGACGATTTTGATTTTTTTGCAAGATTCAGGTTAAAAAAGCAAACTGTTCTTGAACTATTAATGCTTATAAATGACGACATCGAACACAATACAAATCGGTAAGTCCGCGAAATATTAGTTTTTGTATAAAATATGTTCTATAGTTTATTATATTTGGAACTATGTTCGGCTTGGTGCAGTATAAAAATGTTACGTAAAGGTGATGTTTGTCTTACGGGAATCAGTCTGTACCTCCTATAATCCAGCTCCTCCTGACATTAAGGTATTATGCTACTGGAGCATTTGTAATTTGCATTGGAGATTTTTGTGGGCTTTATAAAAGTATCGCAAGTAGGATAATTAAAAAAATAAGTCAGTCAATAGCCAAATTAGCCCCAACATTTATATACTTTCCCAAAAGTGCACTGGAAAGGAATCGTGTCCAACAAGGGTTTTACGAGAAAGCGGCATTCTCAAGAGTTATTGGTGCTATTGACTGCACCCATATTAAAATAAAATGCACAGGTGGAGACAGTTCAGAAGATTACAGAGGGAGAGATGGCACATTCTTGTTGAACGTACAAACTGTGTGCAGTGCAGATCTGAAAATTCAGAATATTGTTGCTCGCTGGCCAGGAGCAGTGCATGACCAAACTATTTTTAATAACTTATCGCTGAAAGCAATATTTGAGGTAGGCCATATTGTGACATACCAATATGTCACTGAATATTGTACAATTATTTATTATAAATGACGTCAATTAAAGGGGATAAATTATGTGAATATGCTAGCATAGCAACGGTAAGCGAGCCGTCGTCAAGGTCAACATATTCATGCAGTGACAATCGCGGAGACGGCTAGTTAATTCTATATAGAATTCTGGGATTGGCCGAAAAAGCAGTGACAGTCGTGAAGACGACTAGTTCGTTTTGCAAGAAATTTAGAGATTGGCTAGGTACGAAAGTACATCAAATGTTATCTGCAAATAAACAATCGAAATTAAGAACCGAGCTTTGCAGGGCTGAAAGAATACGAGAGACATTCATTCTGACTGATGCCGTGCTCATGAACGGATCGTGCTCCAATTAATGTTAGGAGTTTTTTTTTTCTTTGGGGACTTGTAAGCATCTACTAGGGAATGGATATTGAGAGAACATAAAAAATTTGAACACTAAGTGTGACAGTGGAGCTTAAAATATTTCACGTGAACGAGTTGGAGGGACATTGAGGGCCTGGGCGAAGTTGTCAGTGATTGGACTGGAATGTTAGTAGCAAATGGTTTATTGATTTGATGAACGGTGATTGAAGTGAGCTTCCGAGAAAAGAAGAGAGAAGATGGTGTCTGGACCTGAGGACGGCGGCGTCGGAGATGGATAAAGATGGCCGAAAAAGCGCGCGAAGACATAAGGTTGGAACGGTCATGACAAACGCTTTATTTTATATTGGGTGAAGTTAAACCATACCAAAAATTGTTTTAAATTATTTAATAAATTTCCATGTTTTCGTGAAATGAATATATGATTTTTCATTGAGCCAATTCTAGCAATAAAGTAGCCAGATAGAAAGATATTTGCTTTTAAGATTCCTCGACCGAGTTTGAGTATAAATTGCAGATTATTTCAATATGAACAATTTGGTTTTAGTGGGAGATTCTGGATATGCCTTGACCAGTTACTTACTGACACCCTTTGCAAATCCACAGACAAGAGCCCAAAATCTTTATAATGAGTCACATGCAAGAACAAGAAACGTTGTTGAAAGGAGCTATGGTGTGTGGAAAAGACGTGTTCCTGTTCTGGTTAATACATTAAGGTTAAAAAACGACAGACTCGAAGCTGTCATTGTTCCATGTGCTGTTTTGCATAACTTGGCAATTGACAGAAAAGAAGAAGAACCTCCAACTGATGATCAAGTAACAAGATTAGTTGAGGAAACCATTGCAGCTGAGCGACAAATCCAACAAAATGAAAACATTCAAAATCAACAAGCTAGAAACAATTTTGAGCAATATTTTGAAAGTCTGTTGATATAAGTAAATCTCAGTAACCTTTGTTATTTGTAATAGTATGCGAACAGTTCACTGGCTTTAATGTTTCAAGGTTATAAGTCAGGAAAATTGAAAACAATAAGTTTTTAGTGTTAGAATTTTTTCAGTTAATGAGAGACATAAAACATTCTCAACAAGATGATGAATTTCTGAAAATAATCACTAAATTTTACTTAATTTTGTGAGTGAATAAATGATTCATTGCATATTTGCACATGCTGAATAATTGTTGACCCACCCTAATTGTTGATTCTGCAGAGGAGTATTGTCAATTTGTGCAAAATATTGAAATGCTTGAATATTTATTTTTAATGTTTCATTAGCATTAATTCTAGTAATATCATAAGTAATAACAAGGCTTGTTAAAAATTATTGACAGTTCAATTTTTTGTTTTGCAAAACCGTTACCAAAATCTATTTTATAATTTTGTACTTATGAAAGGGCAAACTTTTCAGTTCAATTACCATGACAAAATAAAATAAACTATAAAATATTCACATTGATAACAAATAAATCCTGAGCATACTAGGGATACATCCATTAGTTTTGAAATTATATTAATTAAAATATCAAATAGGCATTTACAATTTTGAGCAATACCTTAAAGTGAAGCCCAAACAAATAATCTTCCAGGAATAATAAATAAATAACACATTTCTTCTAAATATGGCTTCATTTATTTTTACTACATTTTTTTCAGCTGCTCTTTCTTAATTTTGATAGATAGTTCTAAGTCCCTTTTTTGGAGCTCAAACAACTCCTCCTTCCTTCTTTGCTCATCTTCATGCTCTTTTAGCAACAAAACTTTAGTCTGCTCAATTAGGTCCGTTTTAACTTTGAGCCAAGACTCCATTCTTCTTCCTCTTGCAGATAGTGGTGTTTCAGTATTTTTCACCTCTGGAATTCTTCTGCGTTTGCCATATTTAGCATTTATTACAGACTGACTTACCTCCTGCTCGGATCCATGACTTGTCTGACATCCTCTGCAGTTACATTATGCACTTGTAAAGCAGGATGCTTACGTTTCCTCAGCATTTGAGGAGTGTATTTTCCCCAACTAGAAAATACACTCAATTCTCGTCTTGTGTGCTTGGGCCCGGCACGACGCTCGGATGGGCCTCTGCACTTGGTGTGACCACTGCAGTTGGTTCAGCTACTGCAGATGAACTGGCCACTGCACTTGGTTCGGCCCCTGCACTTGGACCAGCCACAACACTTATGTTTTGAAGAATAGCAGGGTCGATGTCTTGAAATCCAATAGCAATAGGCTGATAATTCAGTAATTCATCAGCCAATGTTCTGTCCGAATCAAAATTGCTATCAAGCCCTTCGGCAGACAATTTGATTAAGCTTAACACTTTTTCATGCAAAATGCTATGCTTCTCGGTTGCCGGCTCCCCACCAGTTCGCAATCTTTCTTGCCTCAACCGAACAGCATACTTCCTTGTTTCTTTTTTGAGAGAAACTTTGATTTCAACTGCCCGGGAGATCTCGGAACAGTTGTTTCTGAATTGAATTTAAATGCAATTGTTTTCCATGCTTTGTCCTGCAAAATATAAAATTGTGATGTATAATGACTATGTGTAAAATTCAAAATGTAAAATGTCACCGTTTCGCCAATGTAGGTAAATCAATAATCTTATTGTAATATATCAATAATAATTTACTAATCTTACCTTCTCGTTTGACGTTGCGGCATCGGTGATTTTATTTTCAATGACGTGTCGAAACGTGTACACCAAGTCCACAAGTCTCATCGTATCTTCCCTGGTGTAATTTTGAGTTCGAATTCGTTTTGAATCGCTCATTTTCAAAATAATGAAATAATGATGATTAATAACAATAACAATTTATAACGATATAGCAATAACGAATATTAATAACTTATAACGATATGAATAACAATAACGAATAATAACAATAATTTATAACGATGTGAAAACTAAACACTGCGACTAAACAGCAACAAACCAATGCAATCCAAGTATCAATCCGTTCACCTTCCCCGAATATCGAACTATAACCAATATCCCGCTACGGCTCTTAACAAACACATGAAACACGTCAGGGAAAATAAAGCTTTTACTTCGACAAATGACAATCGCCAGTTTTGCCAACAAACTTTCATTCAGCTTATTCGATGGGTACGTAACACCGGTGACGTAAAGATTCGTACAACTGGTCGCTCCATTTAACCCAGGGTTAAGCAATACTTGAGGATTACTATCCACAGTTTCATCCTCCGTTCGTACAACCGGCCCTAAGTCTTTTAAAATGGTTTGTATTGTCTACTGAGATAAACAATTCCTGCAATTTTCATTGGAAAATTTGGAACAAGAAAATGGCGTTAAGCTTTACTGTAAATGCAAAATTTGAAGCTCCTTTTCACAAGAATCTATTGAGTTTTCAAAAAACTTCGTTTGAAGTCATTTGAAGCGTTTTTGCTTACAAATGTAATAATGTATACAAATCTTTTGAAATGTGAGTATTAACGGTGTGAGGTGTGTTTAAAAAAATAACATTTGTGTGTTATTTTAAATCGAAAAAGTACGCCAAAATGAACTTTATTTTATATTAAATAGTGCCATTACGACTATCCCTTCCAAACGTTTCAAGAAAAAATTAGGAGCCTTTTTTGAGAAAATGGCGTTTGAGCGTTTCTAAGAAAAGCAGGATTTCGAGTTCATTTTTACAGAAAACTTTTTTTTGAGATCTATTTGACATTATTTAAAACATATCATCTCATTAATATAATTCTGTAAAGAAATTGCCTCTAAAATAAGTAATAACGGCGTGAGAGACAAGTAAAAAAATTACATTTTTGTAATTTAAAAAAAAAGAATAGAGCAGTATGGAGCTTATCTTATCCTATAGGGTTTTTGGCACTAACCGTACAAAATTTTAAAGAAAAAATTTGGAGCCGTTTTTGAGGAAATTTTGCTTTTGTAATTTTTTAACATTGTAAATATTGCACGAATACTACCATTTTTATAAAACATTGGCATGACCGTTATGAAATAAGTGTTTATGGGCAACAAATTTCATGAGAAGCAAAAATCTCTGTCTTCAATTTTGTAGTTGTAGAAAGCTTCGGGAAAAATTCAAATTTTGGCCATTTTAAAAAATTCAGAGGTAACGGTGAAAATCGGATTTATGTAACGTGTATTTCAGTTGAAATCTTGAAATCGATTTTCCGCAGCATTACATAACATTCTCTGAACTATGTATATTACTCCCGTATATACGTATGTATACGAGAAAGTAAAAAGAGAAGCTTATAAACAAATAGACTGATCATTACATAAACTAACTATACACATTCGGAAATCGGTAAAACAGAATACTCTCCATTTAAAAAGGACGCACATAGTATGTGGGTTGAATGTGTTACTTTCATTTCAATGTTGTGTGACTTTTAATGAATTCGAGACCAACATATTATTTACAATATTTAGGTTTATTGTGATATGAATTTGCATCAACTGATGTCACTGCAGCGCCTCTGACCGGGAGGTCCTAGGTTCGAATCCTGACGGCGGCAGGATTTTCGACACTGGCTTTCATGCTAGGTCGAATTCAGTCGCTATCTGGAGAAGAATTCTAGCGGCCGGCTGCTCTGATCGGTAGTTTTCCGTGGTTTCTCCAATCAACACCAGGCGAATGCCTGAGCAGTACCCTACCAAACGGGCCACGGGCCGCGGCCGATCTTTCCTTTCTCTTCCTTGTCCTATCCTCTCCCCTTACACACACACTTACACTAACATGCACTACACTATCACATATTTTGGGAGATCGGTCGGGAACTTAGAGCTTGTCCCGGCTGGGGCGATGCCCCGCTGGTGGGAGAGTCCTGGTCAGGGGGAAACCCCACTAGCCGACGGTAGGTGAGCGCCGGATCTCGCCATCCGGCGGGGGAAGATCACCGCCATCTCCCGAAAAAAAACATGCACTACACTAACGGGACTAATGACTATAGCAGTTGACGTGCCCGGAAATACGAAAAAATCAATCAATCATTATATTTTTTTGGTTGTGTTTTACAATGGAGCTTTTGTTATACGTTTACAAATTAATCTTTTAGAAATTATTTAGAACTTATTCGAAATAAATATTAAATAAATATTGCTAGCCATCAATCGCACGTTCCAAATTTACACTATTGGGTGATACGTAAGTTACAATTTGTATATTATTATTAATTTATTATATTTATTAGTTATAATACATTTCTGTTACTCCATTTTAAATTTCATCCTTTGTGTTTAATGTGAAAACGAATAGATGAGCGGCCATTGAAACTATTTACATTCCTTATCTAATGGCAGAAAGTACGTGCTGCGTTTTCTTGGTGAAATGTGTTCATCAAAAACATCGTAACATAATTTCATGTTCTTCTTTTGTTGGAAATTTGAGTATTTTTTGAGAAACAGTGTGTCAAACATTGACATTATTTAAACATTTTTTCTTAAAAAACGGCCAATTTATTTTTGATTAAATTTTGGCCTTAAATAACGTAAAGGACGCTTAAGAGAATGGTGCAGGTCTTATGTTTGTTGATAAGTTCGCTTTATGGAAAAATGAAAAAAAATATTCTGGTTTTCTTATAACTTCAATTGTAAAAATACAATTTTTTTAAATGAAATGTGTTCATCAAAAACAGATCTTCAAATAAGTTCATGATAAATTTTTCGAAAATATGAGTGCTTTTTGTGCAATTTGACATCAAACATAGTCGCGCGTTTCGAATTTCCTGGGCTTCGTAAACATAATGAATTATAATTGGCTCCTGTTGGTCCCATAAAGCACTTAAAAATCTAAATATTCCTCATATCATACTGGAGAGCAATATTTTCTTCTCTGCTCTTAAGTTAAAAATCTCGGTCAGACTATAGATAAATCCCTAAATTGGGAACCTCATGCTCGGTACACTTGCCGCAAAGTGTATGCCTCAATATACTCACTCAAAAAATGTACTTCCAAATACCTTCCACCCAAAGCCAAAGAACTACTAGTAAAATCCCTCTTGTTCCCCCTACTTGATTACGGTGACATTGTGATGGGTATCGTAAAGAAATCAACCACTGACGCTCTCCAAAGAGTTCAAAATGCGTGTGTTAGGTTTCAATATAATATCAGAAAGTATGATCACATATCGGGATACTACAAAGAAAATAATATATTAAACATGAAAGGCCGACTCAAGTTTCATAGTTTGTGCCTTTTCTACAAAATATTAAATACAGGTGTACCTACTTACCTCTTTCATAAAATTTCTTATCTTAAAACAAGAAGATTCCAGAAATGTTTGCTATGCAATATTCCTAAGAGCAACATTTAATTTTCACAATAAATCTTACTTAGTAGCAACATCCTGAGAGTGGAATAACCTTTCAGTAAATGTTAGGAAATGTAAAACATTGCAATCAATCAAAAAACATTTAAATACTCGTTTTCTGAGCTGATATTGTATGATGTGAAAGTGTGAAAATTTGTTTAAAATTGTAAGGTAATATTTTATGGTAAGGTAAGGTAATATTAATATTAAAATGGTAAGGTAATATTTTATATCGCTTTTAAACAGTTTTTTCTCCATATCTTCTATTTTCTTAACTTAGTTGTTAAGTGAATTCAAAATTGTAAGTTAAATATAATTTTTTATGGCACTTTAACAGTTTTTTTTCTTTTCTTTGTATTCTTAAGTTAGTTCTTAATTTAATTAACAATAGTATAATTAGTCTAAATTAAGTCTATTATAGGGTTAGAAGGTTTTTGTTATCTATTATTAACTTCTAATTCATTATTGTCTAACTTTTTCATGGCTCTGACTGAATGCGTCTTTTCCCTTAGTACATGATGTTGAAATCTAAAATCGGCCCTAAGCCGTCGTCCTGGCCGGGTGGTTGTGTGCATCCTAATATTGTTTTTTATGATTCATTAATGTATTTGAGATTATTTTTTAACATTTGATACGTGTTGCTAAATTAATATCTCCCAGAATTTCTATTCCGGCACCCCTTTAGAGTTTTCCAGTGTCAATAATGTTTGTTTGTATTTAAAATTATCTTAAATATATAATTTTGTTTCTCAATGTTGAAGAGCATGCACACTTCCTTTGTTTTCCCTGGTTTTCCCTTGCCGCTTAAGGCAAATGCTGGAACGTTGTATTCTTGTCGCATTTGTGAGCCCAGTGGCATGACATCTGTAAGTTGTATTCTATTTTTAATTACTAAATGTATCTCTGATGCTACTGTATGCTATCTGTATGCTACTTAATGTTTCAATTCTTATCCATGTATTACGTGGTCAGGCGGAGGAGCGGGCTGACGGCCAGAGACTCGCCACTAAAAAAAGTCATTATTATTATTATTATTATTATTATTATTATTATTATTATTATTATTATAGAAAATGACTAGCGAAACAATTTACGCTAGTAACCCGAAGTCAAAGCGCAATGGGAATAAAGATATTTCTGAGAATATTTTCTCTAGCCTCGAGGAATATAATTAGGAGAATTTTAGAAAAGTCCAGACGTTAATGATAACGCCAAATTTAGTTGTATTGTATTATGCTACAGAAGAAAATGTTTTAATATGAAAATATAAATGGTAAATAAAATTCGACATAACATTTTATTTTACCCTTAATTTAAAATATATAATTTAAAAAAACGCGTATTTGAGATAGATATACTGAGTGAACTAAGTAGATCTATGGTCTTTATATAGTTCTTTTTGTACTAAAATAATAGAAAGAATAAAAATTGGTAAATATTGACATTATTGTTAGGAACGAAGCTAAATATTGATTCCTTTTATTCTTTAATTTATTTTAAGTTTCCATTAACTTAAATTTAAATCAATATAAACCTAAATTATTTATTAATATGTTGGTCTCAAATTCAGTAAAAGTAACACAACTTTGAAACGAAAGTAGCACATTCATTCCTCATACTAAGTGCCTCCTTTTTAAATAGAAAGTATTCTTTGTTTCTGATTTCCCATTGTGTATAATTTGTTCATTTAATGCCTGGTCTACTTGTTTATAAGCTTCTCTTTTTACTTTCTCGTATACAGACGTATATACGGAGTAATAAATGTTCAGAGAAAGTTATGTAATGCGGAAAATCGATTTCAAGATTTTAACGGAAATACATGATTTGGGGTCCCCTGATACCAATAATGTGGCTTTTTTCAAATCGTCCGTCCGTCCGTCCGTCTGTCTGGCTGTCAGTCTGTCTGTCTGTCGTATGTGAACAAACCTAATACTTAAACCACACGTACAATCTTTTCCCAATTGACAAAAATCCTGTCCATCTGGCTATAATTGAAGCTTTGAAATTTTGAAAATAATTCTTTAAAATTTAGAGGTATTTTACATAAAGCCCCTCGACAATTTTCAACAATCGGCTTCATTTTTTTTCCTTAAAAATCTTGTAGGAACAGAGTGCAATACACTTATAAAAGTGGCAAAGGGTCGATTTCCGCGGATAGCTCTGAACTTTTGAAAATTGCAAATGTTTCAATTTTTTGTAGCTAGTCTCGTTTACGGTGGTCCCCGGGTTGAAAATATTTTTTTAAGACAGCAAAACTCTCGTCACTTGGGTCCTAGATCGTTCTTCAGGGAGAAAGAATCAAGTCACTTAGGCTTCGGATCGGTATAGAGTAGAGTTAAAGAGGGTCTTTATGAAGCTAGAATCTCGTTAATGAGGGTCGCCGGTTGACGAGGAGCAAGACTCGTCACTTGGGGTCTGGATCGTTTCTCACAGAGCATTTCGTCACTTAAGTTTTGGAACGATATAGATTTATGTTAAAGCGAGTCATTATGAAGCTAGTCTCGTTAATGAGGGTCGTTGGGACGATGATCGCGTTTTAAGGGAGTAAGCGTCTTGTCACTTAAGGCTTCGATCGATGTAGAGTTGAGTCAAAGCGAGTCCGTAATATCTAGTCTCGTTAACGAGGGTTTTCGGTTCCACGATCGTTCTTTCTAGGAGCAAGACTCTCGTCACTTGGGGTCTGGATCGTTTTTTCTTAAGCAAGAATCTCATCACTTCAGGACTGAAACGATTTAGAGTAGAGTTAAAGCGATTCAAATTAAGCTAGTCTCGTTCATGAGGTTTTTCGGCTCGACGATCGCGTTTTCAAGGACTAACACTGTCATTTGCGGTCTGGATCGTTTTTAAGGGAGCACAAAACTAGTCACTTAAGGTTTGGATCGGTATAGAGTTGAGTCAAAGCGAGTCTGTACAAAGGTAGAGTGTCGTTAATAGGGGTCCCCGTGTCGAAGATCGTGTTTTCTAGGAGCAAGACTCTCGTCACTTAAGGTTTGGATCGATATAGAGTAGAGTTAAAGCGAGTCTCCATAAAGCTAGAATCTCGTTAATCGCATTATTATCTATCCTTAGTTTCAGCAAGCTAAGATGCCGATTGCGGTAGCTGGTACAACAAAAATGATTAATTCTCGTTCCGTCAATTCTGGGAAGTCCAAACTATCTGTAGAAGAAATTTCTTAGAAAATGGTACGTTTTTTGCCTCGGCTTTCAACTTCTACAGTAAGAGTATTGCCGAAATCTTTTCTAGCTTTGATATGACTTACAATTTCTTCCTTAAATCCTTCGTCAGGATACAACCGTTTGACATACAAGTTGTTGATTAAACATGCTATTTTAACATAAGTTCCTACAACAGGTAATATTTTATTATCTAACTGATAGTGTAATATTTTAAATTTTTTCCCTATAATGCAGTGAACGGTTTCTACAATCCACCGTAGTTTTGTAACGAGTCGAGATTTGTTTGATTCCTCCGCCGTCAACTGATTTCTATTACCTTTTAAAGTCGGCAAAAGTACAATAAAACTATTATCTAATAACATGTGTCGTATGTCCCTTTATCACCGATAGAATATAACAGCATCGCCTTTCTTCAAAATGTTGCTTGTACCGTTAGGAATAGACAACATAAACTTGAGTGTATAAGCATCATATTTAGTTGCTAAATGCCGACCACCGATTTCTTCAATACAAGTATATCCGTCAGTAGTGCTAATCGTTAACGGTTTGCATTAAGAAACTTTTTTCTGCCCGGAGAGCCATTTTCACTGGTATTTATTATTAACACTATTTCGTGCCTTATCTCTATCTACCGTCCTAATTGACACCGCACTAATCGATATTCCAAATTATACAAACTATTTACATAGGGTGACGTGTGATCATCAATTAGATTTGTGTTAGAAGCATCGTCACCAAACTCATATGGTAAAACATTTTTCTGATATGAGTCCATAACAGATTCGCAGAAAATTGATGCTAAGATATGATTCAAATTTCCGGTTTGTAGTTTAAATTAAAAAAAAGCAGAATGTCCAGCAAATAATATATCTTTTTCGTGTTTCTCATGGAAGTTAACTTTTCTTGCAATTCTTGCATTTGTTTCCAATTTAATCCTGTAAATGCAAACAAACGTCCTTCTGGCGGACAGAATTGACTAATTTGCTTGTGTAAAATACTATTACAATTGTTTGACATATGATTAAGAAATTGTAACCATTCAGATTTCTTGATGTGTGATATAAGATTGTTGATATTGAAACCAATAGAAACAAAAATCAAAGTACGAAGGTTTATAATTTAAATTAATTTGTTATAAATTAAGTAAAATTACTGGTACGTTTAATTACTATTTTATGACAAATAAAGCATTTTTATTTTTAATAAAAAATATTATTTCATTCAGGTGGCCGTGCTCAGATAATGGTGCTTACGAAATATATTCCTGCATTTGAAGTCATAAATTTGAGCTAAAAGTATTCTAACATCGCCAAATTCATATACGAGTGCTAACTACAACTTCATTTCAGAAGATTTAGGTAAAACATACCAAAGGAGGCGTAATTAATACTAATATTTACTCTTCTCCCTTAGGGGAGTCGAGTGAAAGAATAAAATTGTGGTTTCCAAATGAAATTCAACTTCAAACAACAAATAGTGAAAATCAGTCTCAACCAGCACAAAGTATGGACTTTCAACATTTTCAACATCAACCACTTCAATCTCTTCAGTATCTTCAATCTATCGATCCTCAACAACAGTCTCAACCTCAACAAATGGCTACACCAAACACTACAAGTTCGTTTTATCAAGATTCTTCAGTAAATACAAATGATCAAACCCAACCAGTCCTTACAGATATATCCAACAATATACTACGTCAACATCCTCAAGATCCTGAAGAAAATCCAACCAAACGTTCCAGACCTACTTCTACCATATGTAACATTCCAACTTACTCAAGAGACGAAGTTCTATCAACAATACCAGAAACAACTCCATCTTCTACTGCTTCAATTAATATTCCTCCCATCACAGTGATATGTAAGAACTATCAATTATTAATACAAGACATTGCAAAGGTGGTTAAAAATGAGTATTCAACAAAATCTAGATACAATGAAATCCAAATTTACTTCACTAACATTGATGATCATAGAAATTTTAGACAATTTTGTGAAAATTCTAATATACAGTTCTATACATATCAAGATACTGGAAAATCAAAATTTCAAGTAATGTTTAAATATATTCTTGTTTCCTTAAGTGAACTTGACATCTATAATGAACTTTATCGTCTTGGTTATGCTGTTCACCAAGTGCGTCGCCTCTACGATAGATCAAGACAACCTCTACAAACTTGTGCAGTCAAACTAAATAACTCACCTCAAGCCAAAAACATTTTAAATCTTGATAAACTTTTTCATTGCGTTTCAAAAGTTCAACCAAAAACAAACAGATTTATCCCTGTACAGTGTAAAAACTGCCAACGGTATGGTCACTCACAGGCAAACTGTAAGTTAACTTCACGTTGTGTTAAATGCTCACAACTCCATCATTATTCAAATTGTCCAAAATTAGACGAGACTCCCCCCACATGTTGTAACTGTCGTCAAAATCATTCAGCAAACTAC
This sequence comes from Teleogryllus occipitalis, assembly GCA_011170035.1. Lineage (NCBI taxonomy): Eukaryota > Metazoa > Arthropoda > Insecta > Orthoptera > Gryllidae > Teleogryllus > Teleogryllus occipitalis. Next base: position 47,146 of record BLKR01003845.1, read on the forward strand.
CGAGGTTGTTCCTATTATAAACTTGTTTTGAATAACAAAATCAACAAAACTAATAACAATCCATCTACAGCTAACACTTCCCCTGGTACTAATATACCTCACTCTTTTAATACATTTCATTCTCCAAATCCCTCTTTCTCTTTAAATTATAATAATTTTCCCCCTCTTCCAATTCCACGAAAATCTTTTCAAAACACTAGGACAAAAAATAATCAAAATCCTCCTCTTTCACCACAAAATACCTCACTTTCCTCCTCTCCTTGTAATATTCAACAAATTGTAAGTACTAGAGTAACACAAATATTATTAACATTCATTCCTCAAATTCAAAATATGATCGAATCACTTTTACAACATAAATGAATAACAATATTACTAATCAATTAACACTAATTAATTAGAACGCTAATGGTCTCAAACGTCAACAACACACATTTGAACATTTTTATACATACATAACGTACATATTGCATTCATCACTGAAACACATCTTCTTCCAAATGAAAAGTTCTTTATTACTAACTATAAAATTTATCGATTTGACAGAATCAATTCCATAGCCTCAGGAGGTGTTGCAATTCTTATTAAACCTTTCATAAAACACTATTTAGTTCAGCATAATATCCGTCCTTCTCTTGAAATACTTACAATAATCATTAATATTAATCAAATTAACTACCATTTTTCAGTTGCCTACAAACCACCGAAATTTACTTTTCCTCTAACAAAATTTAAACAAATCTTCAACAATACAAATAAAAGCATTCTACTAGGCGATCTCAATTGCAAATATCCAAGTCTGGGGATGCAATACTACCAACCCAAACGGCATTAAATTACTCAAATTTATTACTACTTATAATATTCAAATACATTCTCCTTCTGAGCCTACATACTATTCTTATAATGACAATATTATTCCCGACATTCTTCATATAATTATTACACAAAATTTTCCCTTTACTATTACACAATTTGTACTTTCAGAATTAGATTTTGACAATCTACCGATTATTATTACCATATCTTTTTCCTTTAATATTACTCCATCTACTTTTAATCCTCTCTTTCAAAAAATTAATTGGAATCGATTTAAGTATGACATTGAAAATAATATTCAATTTCCTCATAATATCAAAACAATGCAAAATATTGACAATTATTTAACACACTTCACTTCTACAATACACAATACACTTTATACCAGTTCACATTACATCCCACAATTACCTACTATTTACAATCCATTACCTTTAAAAATCATTAATCTAATTAAAACCAAACACTCTCTTCGTCATTATTGGCAGTTAACTCGCCGTTCTGATATCAAATCTAAACTTAATAAAATTTCACGTATTATTCGTTCAAAAATACATATGTTTAAGTTATCTCAATATCAAAATTTTCTGCAACAACTACATCCTCAATCTAAACAATTTTGGTCGACAATTAAACGTCTTCACAAAGACACGGTAACTATTTCAATTCTCACAGATTCTTCTACTACTGCTCAAACAGACCTTGAAAAAATTCATTTACTTGGTACCCACTTTCAAACTTCCTTTCTTACTAATCCTATAATTATAACACAACTATATAATCATGTGATACATTATCTCTCTCTTCCGAATTATAATGTTCCACAAATTTTTAACTTTATATCGCCATCAGAAATTAATCTTATTATCAAAAAATTAAAAATACGTAAATCAGCTGGTTATGACTTAATTACTAATAAATCTTTAAAACATCTAGGCAATAAATCCATAGCAGCCTTTACTAAAATTTTAAATTCCTCTCTTCGTCTTCATTATTTTCCTAATAATTGGAAATTAGCTGTAATAACTCCTATATGTAAACCATAGAAAGATCCTAGACATCCTTCAAATTATCGCCCTATTAGTTTACTTTCTTCCCTTTCAAAAATCTTTGAAACTCTCTTACTACATAGAATGCTTCAATTTACTATACAAAATAATATTCAACCGACTCAATTTGGATTTACTCACCAACACTCTACTCTTCATCAATTATTACGCATCACCGAAAAAATAGAAAACTCTTTTCATTTAAAACATCATTCTCTATCTATATTTCTAGATATTGAAAAAGCTTTTGATAAAGTTTGGCATGAAGGCCTCATATATAAACTAAATATCATTAGTACTCCTATCTATCTTGTAAATATTATTAGAAATTTCTTAACTAATCGATCATTTATAGCAAAATACAATAACTCCTTTTCACAAAAATTTAATATTTCTGCTGGGGTACCTCAAGGTTCCTGTCTCTCTCCTCTCCTTTTCAATATTTTTCTATATGATATACCAAAATTCATTTATTCAGATTCAGCTCTTTTTGCTGATGACAATGCCCTTATTACCTCACATCCTCACATTCTAACTGCAAAAAAAAAAACTACAAACAGATCTTAATCAATATTCTAACTGGGCCAATAATTGGAGAATCAAAATTAACATGACGAAATGTCATGCAAAAATATTCACTTTATGTAAACCGAATTTTCCCCCTCCACTTACAATTAATAACTCTCATATTCCTTGGCTCCCATCTACTTCTTCCATAAAATATTTAGGACTTAGATACAAAACTTAATTGGAAAACACACATAAAAAACATTCTTCAAAAAACAAATATAAAAATTCATAAACTCAATGCCCTTATTAACAATAATTCTTCTCTTCGTATTAAAACTGCCAAATTAACTTACACATCCAATATTCGTCCTTCTGTATCTTATGCTTGTCCAATATGGTCTAATGCAGCTAAAACAAATATTCAGAAAATTCAAATTTATCAAAACAAATATTTACGTAGAATTGTTCATGCCCCCCTGGTTTATCCCTAATTCGCAAATTCATAAAGAATTACAAATCATTACAATTCATGAATATATTAAACATCATAGTCAGCTATTCTTTGAAAATTTACCTTCTTTACATAATGCCCAACTTTTTCATCTTGGTCGCACTTATAACTTTCCTCGTCGTATCCAATCAAAATTCCCAAAATATAAATTTCGTCCTCCATAAATCTTCATTGAAATTATTTTCATCCTTTATTTACATTCCTTCTAACTTTCTTCTACATTAAAAAAATTATACATATCTTAAAAATATTATTAATAATTCCTTATTTTATAAGGTTACTGTCAGTGACTAAAACAGCCATTAGTATGTCGTGATTTTAAACTCCCTGAAAGACTTGTAGTCGAACAGGTAGAAATAAATTTAAAAAAAATTTGATGTATGGTAAAGATTTCCAACAATACTAAGACATTTTCTATTATTTTTTTATCAATTTTTAAAGTATTACGTATTTATTAAACATATTCTAAATTTTAAGACACGGAGATCGTAAAAAGCATGGTTAGGAAATCAGCCCACCAGGTCGTAAACCAAATCCTAGATATTTGCCGGTTTGAGCACTCAAAAGCATATAAAATTGTCTACATAAGTAGCACTATCTGAAACTCCTGGAAGTTTATGAACTAGGTGAACTGTAATTTTAAAAAATAAATTGTTTAACAATTTTATTAAAAATACTATTTTAATCAATTTATCACTCTATTTATGAATCGTAAGTCATCTAAAAGTTAATTTTTAAACAATAATTACGGCAATGTTCACATCAGAAGCAAAGAAATAAAATAAATGCCATACAATTATTATTTTCTTAATTTAAATACGAAAAACGGTTTTTCGCTTTAGGCACTTACCACATGGATATTTTAGACTCATATTTTAAAAATAATATTTTCTACATCCAAACATGTGAGAAAAGACAGTCGAATTGCAAACAAAGGCCTGAAACCCCCCTTATCCGGCTAGAGCCTTTAAGGAAACAATTTGGAGCGGTTTTTCACAAAAAAGATGCCTATCGTTTGCGTAAAATTTCACAAAAATTATAGGGGAACTGCTCATATTTTCGAAAAAACTGAACATGCATTTATTTCAAAATTGGTCTTTGAGGATCATTTTTTATTAAGGAAAAGTCTCTATCTTCTTCCGTCTGTCCGTCTGTTAACACTCCTAGTGTCTAAACCATCCATACGATCTTTCCTAATATAATCTCCTGTGGATCTGGCTCTAGATGAAGCCTTGAAATTTAGGACATTCTTTAAAATTACATTAAGCTCCCCGGACATATTTCAAAATTTTCTCAAAATGGCAACAAATTCTTTCTTCAAACTTTTCCAATCAATAGAAGTAATTGCTCTGTTTCATGACATTTTGGTGTATTCTTTGTTGTTGTTGTTTTCAAAAACTACAGAAGTGTAATTTTTTGAACTATCTCTCACGCCGTTAATATGCACATTTTCATCGATTTGTATACATTATTGCATTTGTGAGTGGAAAAGCTTCAAATGACATCAATTGAAGTTTTTCGAAAACTAAATATATTCTTGGAATACAGTGCATCGAATTCCTCAAATATTGTAATGCTTAACCCGGGAGTGGGCGCGTAGGACGACTTCAGTCAACCCAGCCCTGTTTCGACGCCCACTGTGCGTTCAGATTTATTTACAACCTTCGGAGCCTCTCAGTACCTTTCCAGGAAAGCCTCGTGCACGTGTCTGGCGGCTTATCATTCAACGGCTTCCTATCCTCTCCCAGTAATTGCAGCACGAAAGAAATCTGATTACTCAGTCCCCCCGCGCCTCCCTTTGTCGCAGCTGCTTGCCACGCATTTCACTGCAGTTGCCGATCTAGACGCGATTCTTCCGGCGATCACAAACCATGGCAAGAGTTATTTAGGTGTTTTTATTCACTTTAGCTTGTCGCTAAAAATATTTTTCAATCTAGTGGTAATTGTTTTTAGGCTTAGAAAAGTTTTCTTACTATAGGTGACGAGGATAAAATTCGTGAGATTCTACTGCAGTCTAGTGATGAAGAAGAGACCTGCGATTCAGATGACAGTGAGAATGACAGTATTTGAATTTCAGACCACAACAGAGATGCAGAGGAAGATAACAATAGTGATCATGAAGGTGTGAAAGATTTACTCTGACGTAAATGTAAATACTTAGGTAGAGACGGGAGTTCCAGTTGGTGTAAAGAACCGCCGCCCCAGAATGTTCGAACTAGGGCCATCAACATCATTCGCCATCTGCCGGGAGTAAAACAAAGTGCTAAAAGTGCAAAATATGAAACACTGTTTCCAATTGTTTTTGAGTGATGCTATTTTGTGGTTGATTACAAAAAAATATTTACATTCATTCGATACAACAAAATTATAGTAGGGAAGGGGATGCCAAGGAGCCAACGAAAGATGAAATGTTGTGGGTTTATTGTTACTCATGGGTGTAATGAAATCCAGAAACTTAAATCTTAGTGAAAAATGGGGAAAAAGGTAGACTAGGGATTCATTTTCTTCAAAACTCAATGTCTAAAAAATGATTTGCCTACCTCTTGAGATTGTTACGTTTTGATGACATTCGGGATGGAGTGCAGACAAGGGAACACGATAATATAGCTCCCGTTAGGAAATGTTCGAAAAGTTTGTTTCCAATTGCCAAACACATTATTGTGTGGGGGAACTAGCTTATATTTGATAAACAGCTTATCAACCTCCGTCGTCGCTGCAAATTTCGCATGTATATACCAAAGAAACCTGCGAAATATGGCATAAACATTTTTGCACTCACTGATGCCAGAGTATGGTACACATCTTCCATTAAAATATATACGGGTAAACAGCCACAGGGACGGTACTGGGTCTCAAATACTACCCATGATGTGGTAATGCGTCTAGTGACACATATTGAGAAGTCCAATCGCAACATCTGCATGGACTACTGGTTCTCCAGTATACCAGTGGCAAAGTCATTATTGGAGAGAAAACTAACAATTTTCGGAACTCCCAAATCAAACAAACGTGAGATACCGCCAGAATTTGTGAATTCACGGCAGAGAGAAATTAACAGTAGTGTTTTTGGATTTCAAAAAGTCATGACTAGTTTTGTACGTCCCGAAAAACAAACAAGTTTTTTGCTTTCAATGCGCAAAATAGTAATGAAAATAAAGCCATAAAAGGAGAAGATGAGTAGAGATGATATATTATTATTATATTATTATTATTATTTTAAAAGTAGAAATATGGAGGAAGTGTGTAGTGGAAAAATTTATATCGAGTCCACTTCGATACGCCGTACGAGTAGGTCGTGCTGTGAACAGTGGTGTACAAACGATACACGAGTTATTTACCTAACTTGTTGTAACTATACGAATCTGTTTCTAATACTGTAAGCAAAACACAGTATATCATCACGTGAATTTCACGTACAGCTGCAGATGCAGCTGTACTTCCAGGAAAAATGGATTCTCCTGACAACAGGAGAGACATAACCCCCAACAGTACGGACTCACAACAAGGTATGTCATTAAAGAAGTCATATGCAGGTGCTACATCATCAGATTCCTTTCCATCTAAAGAACAAGCTATTGTAATCGAAGCTCAAGAAGGACTTTCAATTAAAGATTATATTAGCAAGGTTGCCTCTATTGTTGATGCTAGTAATATTAGATTTGTTTCACGCATATCTAACAACCGAATATGTATCTTTCTGTCAAGTCAAGCCGTTGCAGATAAATTCACTGATAAAAATAAAACAATTGTTATAAAGAATCGTGAACTCAATGTTAGACCTCTCATTAGTAAACTTAAAAGGGTAATTATATCCAACGTGTGCCCAATCATACCACACAATGTAATTGAAAAGGAGTTCACCAAAAGGAAAATTACAACATCCTCCAAGATCTCGTTCATAAAAGCAGGAATATCAGAACCGGGCTTCTCGCATATTATGAGCTTCAGAAGACAAGTGTACATAGAACCTGAAGATCTAAACAAACTACCAGATTCAACTGTTGTATATTTTGACAATACCTCATACCGTGTATACTTCTCTACTGATATCATGACCTGTTTTATTTGTAATCAAGAAGGACATGTAGCTCAGCTTTGTCCAAGTAAACCCAGTGGAAATGATGAAATGGAAACTGAAGTTACTGAACAACATAACCATAGTCTCTCTTCTATACCAAATCCTCAACCTGCAGATAACACCAATGAAAAAGTAATATCACCCTCTACTGATATGAATGTAACCTCAAAAATACCTCCACCATCTAACTCATGCACTCAAATTGAAGAAACTATTCACACAAAAGAGAGTGAAGACAACACTTTGAAGAAAGATCTTGAGGCCAATAATAATGCCCCTGTATTAACCCAACCTCAATTTGGTGACTTCCCTGCTCTTCAAATTCCACAATCAAACAACCCCAACTCCACAAATAATTTGATTAAGAAACGACCTATATCCTCATCAACAACCTCAGACCCACTTACTGAACCCTCATCAGAACCTGATAAACATTTCAATATTGACCTCACTGAAAAAGAAAAAGAGAAGAATTATAAAAAGTCAAGATTAGAAAGTACTAATATTGAAGAATCTGAAAAACTGAACACTCAACTGGCCCCTCTCAAGGAAATATTATTGGACCCAAACAACAAATATCCCTTGAATTTTATTCAAATGAAGAGTTTTCTTGAAAAAACTAAAAACAGCACTGAGGTAATTGAAATAGCTCTAGAATTTACCCCTGATTTAACTCAATTGATTGAAATGTTAGAAAGAACATATCCAAAATTAAAGGATAAAAATATGAAGAGAAGATTTACAAATCTAAAAAAGAAATTAAATAAACACATTAAAAGCAATGAATCAGAGTACTCTAGTGATACAAGTTAAAGTATTTCATCCAATTAAATTAAATATTAACTAACAATGGTTGAAAGCATATTACAATGGAATATAAATGGATTTAGGCCTCAAAGAGAAAATCTGTTTATTCTGATTAACAAATATAATCCAGATGTAATATGCTTGCAGGAAACTAATAATTCAGAAAGGGTGATACCACAATTAAAAAATTATTCTGTATACTTAAAGAATAGAAATAATCCAAGAATATCCAGTGGAGGCATAGCTATATATATATAAAATCACTTATTCAAGCAGATGAAATTTATATAAACACCAATATTGAATGTACAGCAGTCAAAATCAACATGGGAAGAAAATATTTGAGTATCTGTAATATCTACCTCCCTAATAGTTATAATTTTACAGAAAATGAAATATTAAAAATCATAGATCAGCTACCTAAACCTTTTATTATGGTAGGTGATTTTAATAGTCACAGCCTAATGTGGGGATCGTATAAAGATGACAGTAGAGGCAAGATTATTAAAAAGTATTAGAAGACCCAAATATATTGATACTTAACAAAAATCAATACACTCACCTTAATAATACACACAAAAGGTTCAGTGCAATTGATCTAACAATATGTTCATCTTCTATTGCTTCTAAATGGGACTGGAGTACTACAGAAGACTTACATGGAAGTGACCATTTTCCCATTCTTATATCTTACTTTAATAATACCTCAGTGTCTGCTTGCACTAACTACCATCCTCGATGGAAATTCCAAAACGCTAACTTTGACAGATACAAAGAAATATTATCAACAAAAATAAATGAAATTAATATGTTAGAGGAGAATTCCTCAATCTCCCTCAATAAAAAAATTGAGAAACTGACTGATCTCATCCTAAAAACAGCTGATGAAACAATCCCAAAATCTTCAGGAAAACCAATAAGGAAAAAACTACCTTGGTGGAATGAAGACTGCAAAAATGCCCATAAATTATACAGACACTCATTCAACAAATACAAGAGGCATCCAACCATAGAAAATCATATTGATTATAAAAGAACACGAGCAAAAGCAAGACGAATATATAAAGAAAATAAAAGGCAGTGTTGGATTGATTTTATCTCATCAATAAATTGCTTCTCTAACCCAGCAGACAATTGGAAAAAAATCAAAGCTATCAATGGTTGCTACAAGCAGAACTTTCATCCTAAATTTATGGTACATAACGACAGAGCTACCTCTTCTAACGAAGAAATTGCGAACATTCTAGCTTCTACATTTGCTAATAACTCAAGCGACAGTAACTTTAACTATGAATTTCAAATATACAAATCTAATTCGAATATAACAATGGATAGAATTATTCAACAAAATTCGTCAAGTAATCCTACATTAAATTATCCCGTACAAGTACAAGAAGTTGAGATTGTGCTATCTCGAACTAGAAATTCAAGCCCAGGACCAGATGGAATATACAATGTTTTTTTGAAAGAACTGCCGACAAATGCTATTGAATATCTAACTCGACTCTTCAATGAAATAATAACCACTGGCGAATTTCCTGACAAATGGAGAGAATCTATAGTTATCCCGATTCTTAAACCTAACAAAGATCCAACCAACCCGAATAATTACAGACCTATTTCCTTAACGTCCACCCTCTGCAAATTACTGGAGAAAATTGTCAGTAGAAGACTTAATTGGTACCTCGAACATCATAACAACATTTCACCATTCCAAAGTGGTTTCAGACGAAATCGTTCTACAACAGACCATCTAGTAAACATCCATAGTGACATTTGTGATGCCTTTATAACAAACCAACATCTTGTGACAGTTAGTTTAGATATGGAAAAAGCTTACGACATGATCTGGAGAGATCGAATCATCAAAATTCTCCACGAAATGGAGATAGATGGCCAAATACTAACTTTCATAACCCAGTTCATGAAGAATAGATCTTTACAAGTTAAATTCAAGAATATTTTTTCGAACAAATATACAATAAAGAACGGAGTGCCTCAAGGATCTGTGCTTAGTGTACTACTATTCTTGGTTGCCATAAATGATATCACGAACCATATCCATCGACCAGTGAAAGTATATTTGTTTGCAGATGATATCACTATAACATTAAGTGGAAAAAATATCAAAACATCTCAAGAACTGCTTCAAATTACTTTAAAAGAACTTCAAGATTGGTCCAATACGACAGGTTTCAAGATCTCTAAATCCAAATCTGAATGTATAGTCTTCAATAAAAGGGGTAACTTATCGGATCAGCTAAAACTTACAATAGGATCACAACAACTTAAATGTTCTAGCCTAATCAAAATTCTAGGAATATTATTTGATAGTAAACTAACATGGATACCACATATTAAGAATTTGAAAGCTAAATGCCTTCGAAGAATAAATGTACTAAAAGCCATTTCATCAGCATCGTGGGGAGCCGACAGAAATGTTATACTATCAACATACAAAGCTCTCATTCGTTCTAAGATAGACTATGGAGCAATTATTTACCAGTCAGCTAGGCCAACAATATTAAATAGTCTTAATCCAGTCCACTCAGCCGCGTTAAGATTTGCCATTGGCGCATATCGAACGAGTCCAATTTCGAGTATTCTTGCGGAATCCAATGAAGAACCTCTTCACATCAGAAGAAGAAAACTATGCTTTTCTTATGCCTGTAAAATCTCATCCACTCCTAATAACCCTGTTTATAAGAATGTTTTCTCCAGAAAATATTACGAAAAGTATACAGAGAAAAAGTATGCTCCTAAACCAGTTTATTATCTCCTGAACCAGTACCTTGAAGAAATTCACTTCACATTTCCTACTGTTCGAACTACCACGGTTAAAAAAGACCTCCATGGATTCCTTCCCTAATAAATATCAACATCAGCCTTAATGATCTTCCAAAAAAGGTAACTAATACGTTAATTTACCAAGCCTACTTCAACGAAATCTATAACAAATACATTGGATATACGCACATCTTCACCGATGGCTCCCGTAAAGAGATCGGAGCTGGCTGTGCAGTTCAAATTAAAGAGACACTATTACAATCAAGGCTAAATGATTATTGCTCTATTTTTTATTGTGAAGCATACGCCATTCTTCTCGCCTTTAAATATATTCAAGAACAAACCGAAGACAAATTTGTTATTTTTACAGATTCCAAAAGTGTGCTAGTAAGTTTAAGTAATACTGAAAACCAGGAACCTATAGTAAATGAAATAGCTAACTTATATTACGACTTATTACACATCAATAAGGAAATAATTCTCATTTGGATACCATCGCACCGAGGTATTGCCGGTAATATATTAGTTGATGAAGCAGCTAAAGACTCTATTAATTCACCTTTGGAAGAGCATGCAGTTTCCCACAATGACATCAAAAAAGAACTTCATCAAAGAAACAAGAATGTTTGGAATACTGAATGGACAAGATCACCAACCCTACTACATCAGATCAGGAAAAGTATCTTCGATGACCACCTTCCTTACCTTCACAAGAGAAAATATCAAACTGTGCTCACCCGTTTAAGAATTGGCCATTCCAAACTCACCCATCAGCATTTACTAACAAAGAAATACAAAAAAATTGTGACCAATGTCAATCTGCCCTCTCTATACCACACATATTATTGTTCTGTCCCACTTACAAAGATATCCGCAAAAAATATGCAATACCTCTCACTCTCCCAGAAATCCTTAACAACAAACACCACATTGAAAATGTCTTTAAATTTTTAAAGGAAATTAACTTTATCAATAAGCTGTAAGAAACTAAAAATCTGTTAAACACAAATATTGTCAAATATTGTATTATCAAAAAATGTATAGTAATGCCCAACATGTTTTTTGGTGATGTTCTCTGTTTATATTATGTTGCTGTTGAATATGATTGTTAATTGTCCTCATGTAAAGTGACCTACATTGACAAATTATAAATTTGTGGTTTAATTTTAAATTTTGTTGTATGCTCTGTTGTACACTGTATATACTGTATTTTGAATGTGGTCGCTAATGACCTAGTAGTTCATGCGACCTTCTAAATAAAGCATAATTAAAAAAAAAAAAATTATATATATATATATATATATATATATACACACACAAAATGCTTATATATATATATATATATATATATATATATATATATATATATATATATATATATATATATATACACAAAATAGCTGGCGGTTAAGATGCCACAGAAGGATCGCAGGCGATAATAGCACGGGTTATGTAATAAAAAGTGAGCACATAGATGGGATACACCCGAATTATTTACTTCATAGTTCCAGGAGATTGACGATAATTCTATTTAATGTTATTGAAATATGTTTCACGTAAAATTAAAAAAATATTAAAATATTGTAGAAAGTTGTAGAATATTATTTAGAATGTTGTAGTTCTGAGGAAAAATAATTATCAGCACTTATCACGATTTCTTATCTTCAATATCTAGATAGTTCTTCTTTATGATTAGGAACTATGATTGACATTGGTATATTCTCCAAAACAATTCGTCTTTAATGACAATGACGAAATAGCGTTGTTTTAGACCCTTCAGGTGGCGTGCGGATGCAGGTCTCAAACTCCTTATATTGATTTGGGAAATTCTAAATTACTATAAAAAATGTCAAATGAAAATAATATGTTTTTAATAATTTTAAAGCCTAGGAGGTGCTACACTAAACTAGCATGTATAATTTAATTTATGCTTAAACATTCTGGAAAATAAATTCTTTTACTTATAATAAAATCTTGTATTACGTATCGCGAATCGCATCCCTTGCTATTTACTTGTGCTTTCTTTCTTTTCTTTTTTTTCAATAAGCAGGAGAAACTGCGTAGTAGGGCACATAATAACAACCACGATTGCATCCTCAACGTGCTTAAACTTGTTTCATCCAAGGCGACATCGTGTCGAAATTGTCCTTTTATTCTCCACGTTTTATTCTAAAAGCCAGGTGTTGACTTCATGAATAGAAGTCCTCCCCACTATCGCCTGACAAAAAAAAATAAAGCAAATGGCGTCCCATCGTCTTCGCAATCCACTGCCTGCGAGTGAGCTCTCGCAGCCATTGAAACTGCAACGCGCCGGCAGATGGGGGTTTTTATTACGTGTCCGGTCCGGCGACGCGTGTCGCAACCCGATTTGTCCGCGCCGAGCGGCAGGGCTCGTGCTTGGCACTACCGCACGCGACGACCTTTCTCAAAGGGCCACCTGCTCGTTCTGAACGCTGCTGCTGCCTCCGCGTCGCGTCGTCGCGGCGACTGCGGGCGCCCGGGGTCAACACATGGCGCTCCTAGCGGCCACGCGGGGAACTACGTTCATCCCTCAGCCGTTCGCTCGCTCGCTGGCGTCTATAAATTCTAAGGCCGCGAAGACATCTGGCGCGGAGGGAGCCGCGACTCTGCATATTGCGTTAGCTGCTTCTGTCGTCTTACAGGATGCTCTTTGTGTGTCGCTCTGTCGAGGGTCCGGATTTTACCCCAGCTTCTCCCAAGGACGTGACGTTTCGTCATTCCCCTGCGAGGATCAACAACTTGATTCACGTTTAGAATATTTTAGTACTATGGATCTAATATTGTCGCCCAGCAGAGAATAGTTTTCTTCTTACATAATTTCGTGAGTTTTGTGAAGTAAACAATTAATTTTAATAGATACCTTATCGTCTCCAAAGGCTAAGCTTTATTTCTGTAACCACGTATTCGTATCTTCTGCAATTCTTTTCACGTCCGAGGAGGAGATACAATATGCATGTAAGAAGATAATGTCGCATTATTTTATATAAACTCTTTCGCCCTTTAGTTTCAAAATATTGTCTAAAACACTTCTTCTTATATTTTATTTCTAGTTCAATTTCGCGATTCTGCCTAGATTTATCACTTTTAAACAAAAATACTGATAAGTAAATAAATGGTGTTGTCTGGCATCAAGTATATATTTAAGCTTAAGATTTTTTCAATCGCGTAGCGATCACCTTTTATTTACCTATTTATTACAAGGGATCTGTCTCACCAACAAAATGATTGATGGTTGTTAGTGACTCCGGGCGTGCCAACAGCTTAGGTCATTGGTTCCGTAAGTGTATTGCATGTTTTTCCTCGGGAGATGGTGATCTTCCCCCGCTGGATGGCGAGATTCGGCGCCGACCTACCGTCGGCTAGCGGGATTTTCCCCTAACCAGGACTCTCCCACCAGCGGGGCACCGCTCCAGCCGGGACAAGTTCTAAGCTCCCGACTGGTCTCCCGGAATATGTGGTAGTGTAGTGCATGTTAGTGTAAGTGTGTAAGGGGCTCTCTAGGACAAAGAAGAAGGAAAGATCGCGCGCGGCCCGTTTGTTAGGGTACTGCTCCAGCATTCGCCTGGTGTTGATCGGAGAAACCACAGAAAACTACCGATCAGAGCAGCCGGCCACTAGAATTCTCCTCCAGACAGCGACTGAATTCGACCTAGCTGAAAAGCTAGTATCGAAATTCCTGCCGCCGTCAGGACTCGAACCTAAGATTTCCGGACAGAGGCGCTGCAGTGACATTAGTTGGTGCGCTGAGCTACCGCTCCCGGTCAAAATGATTAACTTCAGTGAATGGTAACTCAGAGTAATTCTTAATTTCCTATCTCTTTTCCTGTCGTATTCCACGTCTCAATTCTCAATGGATATCTTCTGCCTTCGTTCTACAATCGATCGGCGTAAACGCCACGGCAAGGCGCGTTGTTAATGCGGAAACAAGAAGACGTACGGTCTAGCGGTGATAAATGAATTTGAAGAATGACATCTGTAGGAAGTCGAAAACATTGTTCTCCTCTTTGTTAAGGAAATCATCGTAAGAACGGAGGCAGAAAGTTAATTACCGAGGCAGCAGCAGCAGCGAAAACTTAATTAGAACATTTCGACTGCCTACACAACTCGCAAGAAGTGTTATTCTTTGTATTTAGGTTGGTAATGGCTCTCGGGTTTAAGAAGATTACCACCCCGATGGGCGTTTCCTTTATCAGGCAGTTTGGCAGAGCCTTCAACTTTCCCTCTCAACGTCGTCCTGTCCTGCGCTAATGGAGGCTGCGACAGGTCACGATCAAAAGTTCTGCCGCCGCTTCAAACATAAACACTCGGAGAGAAACTTTTTAAATCGCGCGAACTTAAAAATTGTATGCCGTTTTAGAGGCACCTGCAACGAAGACTTTTTTGTTTCATCTTTAAAATTCGCAAACAAAGTCAAGTAAATCTTGTGAAATAAAAAAATAATAGTGTTCATTGTCTTCATGAAATGCGTTTTTTGAAAACATCCAGAACACGATAGGTCTCTTTCTTTTTGCATTCAAATGTGGTGATGGCCTTGTTTGCCTCTGATCAATTCTTACAGGATTTGATTAACTTATTTTGTTCATTAAAACACTTCTTGTGTTCTATTAATATTGAACCACTACTGAAAAATGCAAATGTTATGAAGTATATAAATTTTGAAATCCTGTAACTCCAGAATTAATGCGAATGTCCCGTATGAGACTTGAGAGATGCATACTTCAGAATGAATAAATTAACATTGGACATAAATTTAATACTCTCAGAATTTGTTCGAGCTCGACAGTAATCGTTTGATAGTCCGACGATGGGTCGCCAGTCGTAAAACGAAAATCTAAGTGGATCCTCAACCCACGTGTTATTCTGATCGTTGTCGAGTTTCATGACATAGCTTAAGTAGTATAACTTTGAAAGCTACAAGTTCTGAAAACATTATCGGATTCAATTTTATCTTTTTAAATTTTATTCGTGTTGGAAACAATTGAATTAATTATCTGAAATACATGAACCCCAACACTTATTTTATTAAACATGTTGCCCTTCATAATTTCAAAACAATGTTCAGAAGTCAATGTAAATGTAGCACTATATATATTGGCCATTTCCGCGTCCAATATAGATCAAATATTTTATTTGTGAGCATTTTAGATCAAGAAACTGTTTTTCTTTATATGGCAGCCAAAAAACAAGCATGAAAACACGCTCGTAGCAAGTTTATAGACTGACTTCCTAAAACACCGAGAAATGATTTATTGCCTGGCCATTCCTCATCCAAATTCTATTATATTTGTGAGCTTCACCGCTTTATCGCTGAGGACAAATAAGTTATTATTGAGATATCTGAAGCTTTGTATTTATTACAAATAAAAATGTTAATATCTGAAAATAAGTTAATATCTGGCTCCTTGAGTGATTGAAATAGTTAATTAAGAAGTGGCAAAAATAAATTAGAGGCCGTTGTATTTTCGTATTTCGAAAGAATTATCTTAACATAAGAATCTCATTCTCTTTGCTATTTCCATAATAATTGATAATAAAATTTGCTTTTACTAGAATCCATTTAATATTTTTGAAAAAAACGGCGTTTGCTCTTTAAATTGGAGCTTGAATGCCTTTTAAGAGATGTAATTTTTGTTCAATATAATTGTATCTTATTCAATCACACCACTACAATTCTTTACATTTTAATATTTTTGATCAATTTGCGTGTGTGGTGGATATTCATAAATATTTATTTGTTTATCTGATATAAGAAATATGTAAAATATAGAATTCGATAAAATGTAATTCATTTCAGAAATGTATGGAATGGGCACTTTAGTGTTAGGTTAGAAAAGAAGAGAATTAAGAACAGTACGTAGACAAAATAAAATTAAACAAAAGGTAGTCAGAATGTCATTGATGCCCAATGTTGAATCAGAACGCATTAAACAGATACTGGAAATAATCAAATCAGCAGTAATTCCGGGTTACGTAGTAAATTCCAGTAAAGCGATCGACTGAGTGGCAAATTCAAAGTTTTCCTCAGCTTCGTCTTGTGAAATTCATAATTTGGAAATTCTGATGATTTGATAGAAATGTAACAACTTAGTTACTTATTAGTAATTACTTTGAATACTTCATTAACGTCTGAATTAAAATAGAGTATTCAGGAACTGCGGTCTAGTGGTTGCACCCGGGCGAACTCGCTGCTCTAACTCACTGCTCCAACTCTAGTCTGCCCGGGTTAAGGTGACACACACAAGCGTGAACTCATTTATCTACACAGCCATCCACACAAGCATCTAAGTAAACACCACGTTTTTCGTGTCAGTAACATCACGGATTTTATCAATAAAATCTCGAATCTGTCGAATTTTTGGACCCAAAGCTTTTCCGGATCAAATTAGTCAGAGTTGAATGTCAATTACAGACATTCACTACTCTTAGGTCTCAGCCGGGAGTCACATAATTTAAGAAGGTTAAAATTGCAGAATGTCTCCACTTTCAGATGGCCAATACGTGACGCATATGGAATGCGTTCAAAATAAATAGGGAGCTGAATGGAAATAATGTGTTTCAAAGAACAATACAAATAGGTATGGGCCACCCCCGTAACGTCTAAACGGTTAACAATATGGAAATTCAGTTTTAACTCAACAATGCAGAATCATGGGGCAAGTAAAATACTGTAGAGATATTGTTTAAAGTACTTTTAGTTTTCAAGAAATTTAATCAACTTCGATTTTTTAATGAATTTATATAATTTTTTTGCCAACAAATAATAGGTGATAAAAGGGGAACACAATTATGTATTATGTGTTAATATTTTGATAGTAATATGAGTGTAAAATTAGACTTATTTATTTAATTTATGTTAAATCTCTCTGCAATTACATGGACATAAGCGATCAAAACATGTTTTACAACTTTACATTTAATGAAAATATACAATTATCATACATTTAATTGTATAACAATATTTTATGGCATTGTCTTTAAAACAATTTAAAACATTCACAAATAGACACATTTATAACAAGCAAGTTATTTTTTTTACAAGAAAAGAAAGTGCTGTACAATTTTCCTAATTTTTCAGCACATAGAAATTTAATAATTTTGTCACATTGTGAAGTAGAATTTAACAAAGAATGGATATCAGTATCAAATTTTAATTTTTTTTCCTGAGATCACTTGGGAAACTCACTAATGATTTTAAATTAAAGTGACAATATTTCCTCTAGCAGCTCTTGCAACTGCCGACCTGGATGGCCGAGGTGGCTAAGAGCGAGTACCGGCTCAGCGCTCCGGTCCGAAAGGGTCGCGGGTTCGAGTCCCGCCTTGGGTATGGTTGTTTGTCCCTTGATTTTGTATGTATGTGTTGTCGCGGAGGGCCTCGCGTTCTGCTGACCCCAGATCAGAGGAGCCCGCAAGTGTGTTGGTGTCTAGTGTATGGTCGAATATGCGTCCCATCGGGGCGTAAAGGGTAACCGGCTGTCGGCTGGATAAAAGCCCTAGATAAAAAAAAAGCCCTTGCAACTGTCGCCTTGGGGGAAGGTGACATTCGCGGCACCAGCACTGTTGCGTGGAGAGGCCGCAAAGGCCATCGTCGCCAAAAGCGACAGTTAACAAGGGCTGCTACAAGAAATATTGAGTGTTTAATTTAAAATCACATGTCAAAAAGTATAATCTTATACTCAAAATATTAACAACACATTAACATAAGTTACATCACTGCATTCCCCTATTTATGATCTATATATTGCTAGTGAGAAAAATATACGGTTCTATTTAAAAAATCAAAGGTGATTAAATTTCTCGAAAATTAAAAATATTTCAAGCAATATATCTTGCGTATTACTTACCAGAAGATTCCGCATTGTTGAGCAAAAATTGCATTTATATATCATGAACCGTTTAGAAGTTTCAGAGATGGCCCTTTGATGGATTGCTTTTACAATAAATTCATTAACATTACTAGTGGTAACTTTCCTGGTGGACCAAGTAAGTTGGTCATTGCGAATATCTTCGAAATTGTTTGAGATATTGGGATGCGGAATGAAACAAGAAATAATATAAACGTAACTCAAGAAATTCTTGGAATAAAATTACTTACACGCCGTCTACTGACACAACTAAGTTGTTTAGATTGTTCTTTGCGAGTGGTGGACGGTTAAATCCGTAACGAACGCGGGAAAACTTTCAATTTCTGCATTTGGTTGCTTTATGTCACTATGATAACAGTACAGTATTTTGAAAAAGAATCATTATGAACGCGTTTCTGTGAATATATAGCCGCCTTCCCAGTTTAATCCAAGGCCCTTTCTGATCAGCTCGGATTCTAATAACATGTCATCTTTTCATTTATGCATTCTAGACGTAGCTAACTTGTAAATGAATGTTTACCCCGACATGTAGGTGGTAGAAATGTAATATAGTTATTGGGTAATTTTTTGCAATTTTTATTCATTTTGTTTTCTTTTCGTGGTATTTGTTAGTGAATGTTTCGTGGATTTGCAAATAACACTCTAAAACAAAGTTTTAATTCGTCATCATCTCATGAGAAAATTCACTATTGCATAGACACTACTTTTCGAACTGAAAATTACGCGGATCTTCGTTAACTTTCTCCACCTTTTAAAACTGACGGTTTGGAATTAATGGAAGATTGGAGTTAATAATTAGACTTCCTCCTCAAATAAAGACTTTTTATTAGTATAATTTCAATAAATAAATTTTATTTAATATGGTAAATTTCATCGAATAAATAAACATTTCTATTCAAAAATGTTTGAGTGTTTTTAAGAAAATTAGATCATTTGGCTCTTATTTTGGGACATTTTATAGATCATTTGCCTCTTATTTTGGGACATTTTATAGATCATTTGCCTCTTGTTTTAAGACATTTTATAGTTCATTTTCCTCTCATTTTTAGGTCATTGTATAAGTCATTTTCAAAGAATTTTTAGTACATTAGAATCTGCGCCCTGCTGATCAGAGACGAGCAGGAAGTGACTGCCGTCACATCGAAAGACTGCTCTCTCATCGCGAGGCGCGAGGCGTGCGCAGGACGTGCGAGGCGAACCCGGGGCCCCAACACGGGAAGCGGCGGCGGCGGCGCACGCTGGGTGCGCAGGCCTCGCAGGAAGGGCGGCGGCGGCGGCGGCGGCGAGGGGGGCGGGGCGCCGAGGGCGCGCGCGGCGCGGCGCGGTCGGAGGCAGGCGCACCAGTCAGTCGGCCGTGCGGAGTCCGCCGATGCGGACGCTAGCGAGCGAACGAGCAAGCGAGCGAGGGAGCGAGAGCGCGACGAAGGCGAGGACGCGAAGCGCGGCGCGGGCGGCGTTGGCGAGGACGCGCGCAGCTGCAGCAGCCGGCGACCGGCCCTCGGCCAGGACCCTCCGGGAGGACCTTGCGGCACACCGGCCCAGCGCGACGCCGGCGCGGAGCGGGACGCCAGGTGGGTGACGAGCGCGACGCGACGCGGCGCCGCCGGCAACGCCCCCGCGCGATGCGCCCGTGGGGAAGGGGATGGTTCGGGAGGTGTGTCGCTGCATGGGGCAGATCACTGGCCGACAGAAGACTGATAAACATCTATACTATTCTTCTGTATTCTTCGTTTATTGCATAAGAAAATTTAAAATCAGAAAAATCACGTCGTGGGAAAGTTATGATTGTTAGTTGATAGTGTACTATCCTTTTTTCGTTTAAACAACCAAACATTTTTTTATCGCAGACCGTTTTTGTTTTTCGTAATTTCTCGAACAGAATTTATGGAATGGGGAAAATTCGTAGAAAACACGCAAATGTAAACAAATCTAATAATTTTTTTAAAAAATTATTAACGTGTCATCTTCCAATCCAATTTTTATTATCTTGACTATTGACTACGTTTCCCGAACAATTGAACAAATTGATATTCCGTTATGTGTCTAAAGCTGATCGATATAATGTTTCGTGGAACAGTTCCCCCCAAAATGTGGATGTAATGTTGCATAAAATATGACATTCTTCTCTTTAGTTTCATTTTTTGTGTTTTTCACAGGATTGGCCCAAATAACAATCCAAAGAATGCGGAGTATTTGTTGTTGTGTTTTTGTTATTTTAAGAAACTTTATTGAGAAAACAACGTTTCTTAACTGTTCGTAAATACTGTCGATGCGTGTTTCAATTTTATATATTCAATTACTTTGAAATAATGCAGTGAAGGCTAAATTTTATTTATCTACACTGAAAGAATCCTCGCAGTGCGGACACTGGAATTGATGTCCAGAATTGCAACATTTCGACAAAATGCTGAAACTTCTCTGGTCTGAACCTAAAACTAAAGTATTTCCGAATTACGTACAAGAAGTAATAACAATGAGAATGGATACTAAAGCTGGGTAAATAATGATCTGTTTACTTTCACTCCTCAGATTCAACAAGACTGTTGATAAAACTCGGTTTTTAATAAAACTTTTATTTAAACAGAAAGGTTTTTTAAACATATTATCTTATACAACGAGGTAACTCTTTACAAAAGTGGATAGAGATCGTAAACTAGCAAGAAGTAGTTACAGAAATTCTATGGCGACTTGGGGAAAAAACTGTGAGAGAATTCTTCTTGAGAACGTAACTTGATTCGGAATACTGCTGTCAATATCTTACAGTAACATTTAATAATCAATTTAAATGTAGATAATCTATCTGGATATTTGACAGTCTGAAAATCAAAAAGTACGTTTTAGTAACAGTGGAGAGTCTCCGCGAAGCACTGCTAACCGGTTATACTCGCTGCAGAATATCAACAGAGTATTCTTTAGCTCTTAATTTTTTTACATTCCAGCATAATATTCGCCGCCCGTATACTATGATGTCAATTTGCACTTGTAACAACGTGCTGATATATTTTAAAGCACCATCTACACCACGGACAAAATGAAGCAAAAATTTGTTAAAATTCTGTACGCTTATTTCGATTGTGTTATATCTTTACAAAAAAATATTATGATTTATTGTTTTCTAGTAAATCTTGGAAACATTCAGCTCAAAGGCATTTTCCCTGGCCAAAGTAATTCCCTCTGATTAAATTCTATGTTCAGTGGCATTTTACTCGGCGTGGAGTGGTATTACAATATCTGAATTCAGGGAATGTGTCTTTGCCTGGGCCACTGCCGAAGAACATTCACACATATTTGTTTTGATAACGACTAATAATTTTTGAAGTACCTATCTTACTTTTTTTTGCAAACTTTTATAAATAGCTTACATTTTTGTGAATTAATTTATTAGTTACGTAGTACTCGTATATAAGGATATATATATGAGTAGTTACCGAACAACCCACGTCAGTCTGTTACGGTTAGGCCTCTTCTGATCTACCAATCGAATCGAGACACATGTCATTGGACACGTCTTGGTGAGGAACTAATCAGTTTCTTTAGGATCCATTTAGAAGATACTAAGAAATTTCTCTAACGTGTTTTTCTTTTTGTTTGTTGGTTTTTTAAGCAACTGGAACACGTTTTGGGAGACTTGCGCAGAGATGATCAATAGTTCGTTCGATTCTCTTTTCCAAGACAAATCGATTGGCACAATTCATAGACGCTTCCCTCTACACTCTTCTGAAACAATTGTTGAAACACAGGTGTTTTTAATGGTTTTGTAGACTGGAGTTTTGTGTGAGCCGTATGTTGTCCTAGAATCGAGTAAAATATTTTGTCAGGGGAGTTAACTTAGATTTGCTTTAATATGTAAGGGAATATTTGATGTTCATGTTAAAAAGAAGACAATGAGAAATTTGTATGATTTCAGTAGTCTCACCAACTATGGCCCTCCCATTACTTCTAAACGGTTCACGATATCGAAATGCAGTTTTCGTCCTACTGTGCGGAATCATGAGGGCGAATAATATGGCGTAGGGAAATTGTTTGAAATAGTTTTTTAGTTTTCGAAAAAAATTGATCATTCTTGATTTTTTAAATGGAACCATATTTTTTTCTCACCAGCAATAGATTGATCATAAAAAGAGAAATGCGATGATGTAACATATGGCAATGCTTTGATGGTATTTTGAGTACAAAATTATGCTCTCTGACTTGTGATTTTAAATTAAACGTGCTATATTTCCTGTTAACTGTCGCTTTTGGGGAAGTTGGCCTTCGCGGCCTCGCACCTTTTCCGCAAAGTGCCGGCGCTGGCAAGGCCATGATCCCCGAAGGCCACAGTTGCGAGGGTTGCTGGAGGAAATATTGTATGTTTAATATAAAATCGCTAGTCAGAAAGTATAACGTCCACATTTACACGAATCATTAGAACTGAAATCATATCATTGACGATAACTACAGCTAATTTTTTAAAGAAACATAACAGAACAAATATTTTAATGGGGACTTTGTAAATATGATTTTCTATGCTTGAAAATAGACTAGGAAGGCGACTGTAATTTGTTCAAAATTATTTTTATTATGAATTTCCGAAGGAAAAAAAACTTTATAACATGAAAATATTCACAGAAAACTAAACGAGCATGCTATGTCGTGCAAACTGCTAAACTAGCATGAAATGTCGTAAGAGAGTAGGAGTCACATGTGAAAAATATTTCAAAGAGCATACTATTGTAAAAAATCAAAATGCGCAAATACCCGCGAGGAAAGGTTGTGAGCGACAAACTGTCATAAGATTTAAGAGAAAGATTGCGAAAAGAATATAGGGATACATTCACTAAAAATCCTCCTTCTGTAGTGTGTGTGTATGTGCCTAATATATGTATAGTGTATGAGCGTAATGTATGTATGTGTTTGTGTGTGTGTGTGTGTGCTTGTGTGTGTGTGTGTTCGGGGAGATGTATGATAAAGACATTTCTAATCGTAACGCTGACCTTCGCGGCGTTTGGGAGCGAAAAATGCAATACCATTTATGATTTAAAATTTTACAGAAACCCTTTTCGTCAGTCTCATTAGTCTAGACGTAGAACATGTACTGGAGCAGAACCCGGGAATAAATGCAGAACGCTTACGTTCTCTCTCCCCTTGGACAACGAAATCTTGGATACCATTGAATATATTATTTAAATTTCATATTGTATTAATTTGTTTCCTATATGATTTCATTAAATATTTATATATTTTACAAGACGTAATTGATAAAGTAAATTTTCTGTAAACAGCATTTGTAGTTTTAAGTGTGCCCTCTCCTCAAGCAATTTCTTGATCCGCGACAGAACCTTTCATACTGTAGATTTAAATACTCGTAGTTAAGTGCAACGTTCGCATTTCTACGCATGCAGTTGATTGTCGAATGTTTCATGCGCAGGTGTAGTTTGAGAGCCACGTTTGTCGTGGACAGAGTGCAGGACAGTATTTATTTTTTTAATTGGATCCATGGCATGTGATGCCTGATTGGTTGATTTTTCGGCGCGTAACCTGCTGGGGTTTTGATTTACGGCGTGTTTGTTCATTTTCCTACTCCCTCGCTCAAAGGTAAATTATTTTGTTTCTTTCGCGTTGTATAAAATATTTCACCCGTGTGCACGAACCAAGCTCATTATGCAGCTTTCAGCTATACAGCTTTCCTCATTTACGCAAAAATAAACATTCTCTTGTACATGGGCATGAATTTCATTCATTCTCTGCCCGGTCTCAAAATCGGGAACAAACAGTGGAAAATGACTGGATAAAAGTGGAGAATGCGGGAAGGGCGAGTAATTTCGTGCGGGGTTTTGTGATTGAAATCCCGGTTGAGGTCAGATTCCGCTAGCTCCGTTGCTGTCGCGGTCAGTTACTTTGTAGTGGCCTCCCTTAACAAGTTTCTGACAGAGTGGACCTCTTGACCTATGCCTTGCAGGCTACCGCAGATGAGGTAGCGGGAAAGCGAAGGGCGAATCTGTGCCGAACAAGAAGTCAGGCAATAAGCGAAGGGTTTCGGAGCTCTAAAGAAGATGCTCTTTGATTGAAGAGAGGTTCCCGCCCCTTTGACTTGAATACCTGTCATTTCAAGGAAGAGAACTCTATTGGGGCCCCTTTACGTTTATTCCGGGAATTTAAATTTACTTAACAATATTGTGGATAGAATGATGGGAAGCATTTTTGTAAACATCTAAATAAAAATCCAAATGTTTAAGTTTAATAATATCTCTTTTGTGATGCTTTCAGCACCTCTCAGATAACATGTTTATGAGCTTTCTCCTCATTCACGTGCTCATTCAAAGGACAGCCATAAGAAAATGATTTACGATTGACGTGAACATTCTTATTTCTTCATTCCTTCACGGTATTATTTTCTTTTACATTTTTCTACTTCCCTTGATTTTTTGAATAACAATAGGGCTTCTTTTAATTCTCTTTCAATGTTATAAAGATTATTTTCTACAGACTATTGGCGCACTCTGCAAAGGAACATTTCTGGTATAAATTCCAAGTGAGATATGGATCGTGGATGGATAGCGTACAGAGTGCACTTCTATAAATCCGTACGATACACGAAAGCATTCTGTAAAAAAAAGCGTGAACAACTTATGTCAGGATGCCATTAGCATTTTTTGACATTTTATTCACTGAGAGAATTTTTTATTTCCAGCGATGGGTATCTTGCGGAACTGGTGTTGCACTTCAAAGTACTAAGGATTACGGATGACTTATTATGTGCATTTAAGTGACGTTGCCTTGCCTCGTGAAGAGCAGAGGATTTGCTGGTGTCGCAGAGAGAAGCTGTGCTTATCGGCGTTGCATGCTTTTAGGTTTGACAGACAGGGGTCGACATTTCGGATCCTTTCAAACGAATTCTTGATTGACGCGCACACCATAAGCCAGCTTTGCTCCAGAAAAATAGAAGAGAAAAGAGCAATGGTTGAGCCTTAAAAATTGGAGACGCAGATAACAATTATTTATTATTAATTAATTCGTTGATTAATTCCTGTAACTGTAGTAGCAGGACACTTCGAGTCTCTGGGAACTTGCAACTTTTAGAGGCATTACTGAATTACCTAAGCTTGTCTGAGATTTTCTTCGATAGGGGGATGGACTGTATGGGAATAGGGGATCAGCTCCTTGCCGGACCCAAGGATGGGAGAAGGGGTAAGGTTAGGAGGGAAGCGTATTGTCCGTAACCTGTTGTTTGGGTGCTGCTCCGTTATTCGCCTGTTAGTGATCAGAAGAAGCACGAAAACCGCCTATCAGGGAAGATGGCCAACATAACTTCTTAGCAGTCCGGGGGACGCCGCGTAGTGGGCGGAGCGGCCGGTTTCGCCTGACAAGACGCAGGCTTCCTCGGCTTCGAGCCACGGAAGCTGACGTGTACGTTGTTACATGAAATTACAAAGAGAAAGGTCCAAAATTGATTTATTGACAATCACCTGTGATACAATTTAATCAAATACATAAATGACGTTTCGGAGGACAATTGCCTCCATCTTCAGACAACATTAAAAATTACATAGTCAGCTTGAACCGAATACAATTTACAACCTCCATTATCGTTGTAAAGCTGTCATCATAGTAGAATGACAGCGGTCTCAAGTACACGAAGCATGATGCCTCGTGGTCTACATTGGCTCCAGTAGGTCAACCGTTCGGTGGAAAGTTTGAGAAGGAACTGGCCTTGTCATTTATGTATTTGATTAAATTGTATCACAGGTGATTGTCAATAAATTAAGTTTTGACCTTTCTCTTTGTAATTTCATGTAACAATTTGTGAATGACAATCTGTACCTTTTCTGTTTTAAAATTCTTACGTGTACGTTGGTCAATATATTCCATCCCGGTGTTTGACATCTTCGTAGAGAGTGGTATTTGGAACCGGCATATACACGAAATGCAATGGGAAGAGATAAGTGACTGGATGTTTTGTCTACTAATATATCCGACCCCCTTGATGGGATTACCATTAAGTTATTTAAATGGCGAATGCTGGAACGTAGAGTTGGAATGATAGGAAGAAAATATAAGTACTTTCTCCGTCCACCCATTTCTTCCTTTCGTGTTTCCTGGACAAGCGTCTTCAAAAGCATTCATATGTCAAATGGATACTAAAACTACTTACAGTTCACTCTGACGATACACTTTTTGTCTGCCTACACTTGTTATTGAAGTGGGTGACGAAATGTATTCAGGACAGAAGAGCAAATTGCGCGACTGACTAGAAAAACGTTCATTTTCGAAAGGTTAAGGGAAAATGCAACCCTAACTGGTTATAATGCAAGAAATGCAACTAGCAAGAATAGAAAATGGATATGTTGTGATCATTTGCAAATGTCAGGCTGTTCTATTAAGTCGTGAAAGCAAGTCCTCTTCCGACTGTCACACTGTTTCATTTGTCACCGACAACTTGCTATAAATCACTTAAGAATTTCTTGACATATGAATTTATTCAAATTTTAGTCTCACGTTTCCTTTTGTTTTTTGAAAACCAATTACGCATAAATTTAAAAAAATGAAATATGTTCATAATGTCAACATAATTCAATAATAAAAGTTTGTATGACGTAGGTAATAAAGGAACTATTGGTTACATAGGTAAAATTTAATTCCAAATTCAATTGTTATTTGTTTCAAATATTCAAATAGAAATCTTCACTTTTTTTTAAATATTGTGGTAGAGTGACATTATTAACTGACCTTGAAATTCTGAAAATGTAACCGTCTTTTCTTTCAGCTGCCACCCTCAGTCAATTTCCAAAACGTATTACTCGGCTCATATATATTTTGATGTCAGTTTGTGTGGCGTATGCATGACAAAGAAACATGCACACTTTTGACGTTAATGTTGAATTAATGGTTGCAGTTTATTCGTATAGTACGATGTACGTTAAATTAAAAAGTATAAATGAAAAACAAATAGTGTAGAGATAAATCATTCAATTGAGTATTTCGTTTCTCACAGTCGTATCCTGCTAATCTGTTTATTTAATTTCTCGCGCAGTCATCACGAACAGGATAGCCTTTTGAGTGGCGGATTCCGTGAATAATCTTCTGCAAAGGGAGATACTTTTGGAAAAAGGAAATTTAAATTGTACTTTGGTTAATCCAATTGTAGATTAGTATATTAATTTTATTGATTCGCTAAATAGCGGTAATATTAATTACAATTTTTAAAGGACTATTACACTCATGAGTTATTAGGTTCAAACCAGCGAAAAGCGTTTTACACGAAGATAATTACAAGCCAATCACGGGCGCATAAAATCGAAAAGTTCACATGTACTTTCCGCTGTCGTCTTACTGCAGATGAGAAATTGTTTTGGAAAATAGTTTCGACATATTTCAGGTAGAGTGAAATTACTTACGAAAATTTCCTGTTGAAAATGTATTATATTTCATTAAGGCAACGGATACCTTAGATTGTATGATTACTCTTATTCACATTCACAGTGAAAACCTATGCACCCCCAGCTTATCCGTGTTCTGAATGGCCTCGTACACTCCAAAATATTTAGCGAGTACCGAACACTCATCCTTTTTGCCGCAGCGACAGATTTCCTCGGGCGAACATCTCGCTCGGGCTGCGCGGAGAGCGCGGCGCGAGTGTCACTTGTCACTTCCCCTTCTAACGCGCTCGCCCGCGCGCGCGAAATTCATTGCTGCGGAGCTTTGTTATATTTCACGCCGGCTGTCGCGGGTGATGGCGCGGGTAAACGGGTCGCGATATTCTTCTCTTTGCGCGTTTTTGCCCCCCGAGCCACCCGCCCGCGCACCGTGGTGCGAAACGCCTCGAAACCTGGGCATAATTGCAAGTACAGTAGAACCTCGCTAAACCGGAGGCCGGTAAACCGGAGGCCGGTAAACCGGAGGCCGGTAAACCGGAGGCCGGTAAACCGGAGGCCGGTAAACCGGAGGCCGGTAAACCGGAGGCCGGTAAACCGGAGGCCGGTAAACCGGAGGCCGCTAAGCCGGAGGCCGCTAAGCCGGAGGCCGCTAAGCCGGAGGCCGCTAAGCCGGAGGCCGCTAAGCCGGAGGCCGCTAAGCCGGAGGCCGCTAAGCCGGAGGCCGCTAAACCGGAGGCCGCTAAACCGGAGGCCGCTAAACCGGAGGCCGCTAAACCGGAGGCCGCTAAACCGGAGGCCGCTAAACCGGAGGCCGCTAAACCGGAGGCCGCTAAACCGGAGGCCGCTAAACCGGAGGCCGCTAAACCGGAGGCCGCAAATCCAAAATTTCGGATAATTCGAACAAAGTTCGGAATAGAGTAAAAACTAAACAAAAAACACTTCATTCGTATTAACTTAATGTATGAACGAAAAATCATGAAGATAATGGAAGTCAACACAGTTCTGAATACTGTACGTTGAATACCCGTTAACAGCTGCCACAAAAACTGCTAAAACTCTTCAACACTCCTAAACAATGTAGCAATTACTACTGCATGCGATCGATTATGTAGTACGCATTGCTCTCCTATGTTCGCAACATCGCAACTGTATGTTTCCATTTTCTTACATCGCATCAATCCTATAGATGTATTTTTAATACGTACGATACAATTTTTCGGATAATCCGAAAATTTTCGAATCCGAATAGACCACCCCCCAATTCGTTCGGAATATCGGGGTTCCATTGCACGAGAGAATTTGCGTAAAATACATACACATATAAAGGGTTTTTATGTTGCTAATTTTGAATATCGTGTTGTTCAATATTTTAAAATTGAAGATGCTGGCTTCTAAATGGCAGTTCAACTCATAGAAAACTCATGTGTAGAAATAGGGTTACATGATTTACGGAGGTTGTTGATTTCGAATATCGTAATGAAATTTCAAAATTCAAAATGGCAGCTCAAACTGGCGGATCGACTCATAAAACAATCAAGGGAATATGTGTAGAAATGTGTATACATGGGTTTACGAGGTCACTGATATGGAATATATTTATGTTTCAAAAATTAAAGGTTTTTGGTTAGAAAGAAAATTGTGCTTTGCACTCAACCAACGTTCATAATATTTGCTTCGAATGAAAGCTAATGGGTCCCAGATGTGTTAAGGCTTGCTATTATTAACAGATTTTATACGTAGTATTAACAATAACTTTTAATAATTTAGTAAAATTAATAAAATTATCGTCATTTATTTATATCTATCGTCATTTTTTATTAAATCATTAAGTTGTGTGGGTTGAAATCGATCTATGAAAGGCAGTCCTCGTTTCGTGACGAAAGCAAGCGTGTGAGGGTGACGTTACAGTTAGCAAGCAAAGAGAGCGAATTGTTTATTTAGTTGGAAAAAGGAAATTTTATTTGCATATATTAGTAAGTTTATATAAATAAAAAAACGGCAATCGTCAGACATCGTAGAAAATAAGTACTGAATGACATGAAAAATATTCTTTGGATTTTCGATTCTCAATACAATGCATATTTGAACTTCTCTGTTGCAACTTCTCTACAGTTTTTCCTTTCGTGCGATGAAATCGCAGAGGTTCAGGTGGTGATAATTATTCTATTTCGAAATAATAGTGTATGAAATATAATCATTATAAAACTATAATATATCGAAATTATAATGGTAAATCAAACTGGCTGATAGATTTACACAAATTGAAATGGATATGTGTACAAGTATGAATGTTTCGATATTGCCGAATACAATTAAATCTTCATATGCAGCATTGAAGAAAAATGGCGATAAAACGAAAAGGTGTACATATGTGCCGCTAAATGTATGTTTCTTGATTAAGGACATTATACTTTATAAACAAACACATTGGTTGAAGCGATCATACGTTAAAGAAAAATATCCACAATCCACAAATTCATGG
The DNA here is from genome assembly GCA_011170035.1 of Teleogryllus occipitalis. NCBI lineage: Eukaryota > Metazoa > Arthropoda > Insecta > Orthoptera > Gryllidae > Teleogryllus > Teleogryllus occipitalis. Next base: position 77,425 of record BLKR01003845.1, read on the forward strand.
CTAATGTTGTTTCGCAGAATAAGTTAGACTTAGACTTCACATGTGTCAAATCAGAATAAATAATAACAGAAAAAAATATTAAATACTGTAATTTTTAAATTAATATTTTTAGATTTAAATTAATATTTTCTTAAAATATACATAACTTATCTCTGTGGGCCCTCTCTTCAGAAATATAATTACCCAAAAAGAAGTTGTTTATTTTCGTAAGAACTGTCGCCAAAAAATATTAAATACATTTGCTTAAAATATACATAACTTCTCTCTGTGGGCCCTCTCTTCTGAAATATAATGGCCCAAAAAGGTGTTTATTTTCGTAAGAACTGTCGCCAAAAGAATAAACGCATTGCAGCGATTCGTACTCCGGTAAATGTTCGAGATTGCGGAAGACACGAAAACGGTTGAAACATCGTTCTAAAGCTGAAGCGTTGCGCTCGAAAGTCCTCTGAACAAAAGTTGCAAATCGAAAATCCCTAGCGCGCCCGTGCATTTTTCTGCTTATGGCCTGGCTTTGGGCCTGTTCGTACCAGTGTGCGGCAGAGCAGGCTGGCCGGCGCGCAGATCAATACTTCGTGTGCTTCGCATCGAGCACTCGGGAGCCCCGCTCATGCGGCTGCCTCTCCACTGCATGTCGCACGAAACGCAATTGACATATTTCATTTTTAAAGATCAAATTAGTGGAGTGAAGAGTTACCGGAGCGACGTTATGGATCGAAAACTCCTGATGATGGGACTGCACCACTTAACGCCACTGAAGTTTGCAATTGCATTGTGGTGACTGCGCGAGATTTATGAAAATGAAAATTTGTAAAGTCGATTATTTTAAATAATAATAATAACAATAATTATAACAATAATAATAACAATAGAGAAGACGAAAAGGGTATTTGTGGAAACCCATCAAAATTTGACGTAAACTGACTGAGAAATAAGCTGCAGAAGTGATTAATTGATTTTTACTTATAAAAACTGCAATCTTCTCTTCGCTGACCATAACTCAACTCGCACGCTTGTTTGCCCCAGTCGGCGAATCGGAGATTGTTTTTAATAGATCGACGGCAACCTACCCGACAAAACTTAGTAATGAACACATGCTGGAAGATCATGTATTCTATTAATTTAATGATATTACTATTAGTATTAATAGTAATAATAATATTTAGTGTTTACACTATAAAATGTGCTAATGAGAGACAATGATAACACATCTAGGACCCTCTAACTTTCATTTAAAACGAGAAAAACCTAATTTGTTGAATAGAAAACTGAAACGACTTTCTAAAAGACAACCCTTGTTTTCAATATATAATAGATATTCCAAGTACATAACTACGTAAAGCAGATCATGTCGCTGAATTATTTCAAAAGTTTCCCAGGTCCCCAACCATCGTCTCATTCTGCTAACTTCAAAAGTCAGGTATTTGTTGCCGTCGCCTCCCCTCCTATGCTTAAGCAGACCTTCAAGGTCGCATGCATTCAATCGGGCAAGCATGCAAGGTCGCTTCAGCGTCGCATTGCCGCATTTTTGGCGCCAAAATATACATTCATTTGAAAACTCGTCGTTTGGGCCCTGATTGGAGTGTTAGATTCTGCATTTTTCTGAAGGCATTCTAATAAAAGTAATGCACTGAAATGTTAATGTTCTTATCGGGCGGAGGGGGATTGCTAAATACTTTTGGAAAATGGTAGCTTTCCTATTTTCCTTCCCTTGCGACTTTACTTTAAATATCGTTCTCACTTTCGTAGAGATTAGAATTAAATTTCGTGCGCGCAAATCCACGTAGAGATTAAATTTCATGGAGGCTGATAGGCTTTCCCTGTGAGTAAATGTTTGACTTTTAAAACGGAAGTAAATCTGACGACGCATATCCTGAATTATGCCACATAAATGAAGATTTAACTATTTCTGGCAAATGGGAATGATTTTTTGTCATTCCAATAGAAATTTTACTTTCCTATTGAAACAAGCAGCTACAATAAAAATTCCATGTAACATTCTCTATTGTAAGATAATATTTTTTATAATATAAAGTAAATAATTGAAATATTGGAAAGTAGAACAAAATTACTTATGAAAAACAAATGGATGCCAGAAGAAAGTTTAATCAAAATTGAAAGAGATTGTAACTCGAACGTCCCTACAAATTGAACAAGTCTTTTCTCATGACATGTAAAGATAAGTATTATTATTCCTAAAAGATGACGGTCACTTTTTTATGAGAAAAATCATTTCATTGAAGTGAACAGAAAATAACTGAATGTCCATTTAAATTTCTTTATTTGGCAGTTTCCTTTGAAAAGCATTTCACTAGAGTACCAGCAATATTTTTAAAAGAAAAAAATCAAATCTCAATGGAGCAGAATTCATAGAAGGGAAAAATCACGTGAAACAACAATGAGATACGAAGAAACAGGTACAATTTGTCGATGTAGAAGTACAGTTATAAGTTTCTATCAGTGAGATATCTGAAAAGAGAGAGCATTGATTCAACGAAGCGTTTCTTTTAACTTCGAAAATCGGAGCGTCAAACGACGAACTTTTCAGGAGGCGACCAACCCCTCTTTTGTGTCGTGCTGTCTTTTATTCGCAGAGACATACTTATTTACCTTGAATAGAAGACGTGTCTCAATCGATATTCAACTTACTTCCGTGACAGTCACGCACATTACGATTGTCGATATAAATCTTAGAGTTCATAGCTTTTTAACGTGCACTTCACATGCATGCCGGTATGCGCAACATGCAACTAAATCCTTCGGTGTTCGGAACACACAAACGTCAACGCTTGTGTCGTTTGACTTTACCTCAATACTGAGGCGGCCTTCATGATGTAGATCTCGTAAAATGTGCAACAAAAAGGTGACTTTTTAGTAAAGTATAAATAAAAAGATTTTATCCACAGGAATGCGAAAAAGGTGAGTATTCTTGTAATGAAGCATGACTCGTTTTATACCAAGCACAAAAAGGCGGAATTACTCTCAATTCGAGTTATCGTCTTTCTAGACGTTTGAAAGAAACACATTTATGGTCGATTTTACCAAGGATTGTTGACGTGAACGAGGTGTTAGGATATGTTAAAAGAAACTTATCCTAAGGTGAGAGGAAACTTGCGATTTACCAAATTTAAGTACACGATAAACTTAAGGGGCCATCTCAACTCTGAACGAACAATGTCTATTTAGGCAGTGTTATTTGGAATCTCAACTTACGAGGAAATGGGATAAACTCCATATCTTCGAAATTATAAATAGAGCCTTCACGTTTTATTGCTGATTTGGATATTGCAGACAAATTTGACATTGATCCGAAATATTCTTTCAACTCGTGATAGCTGCAGCTGTATTATAGTTTTCCTTGGGTTTCGCCAATTGGAAGCAGATTTGCTTCTCGCAAAAGTTCAGCAAAAAGTAGATAGATTTAATGTCAGGTATTTTTATTTTCATAAACAGTCTCTTTTAGTATTAAACATCCGTTAAATGTGTTTATTTATTTTTGTGCTTTACTCGCCCTTTTAGTAAATCTCAAATTAATAGAAACATGTTTTAAATAAAACAAGTAACTTCCATGAACACAATCAAATAAAGGTTATTTATTCACTTTGGATATCAAGTCAAACGTTACAAACTTTGATTATTTTTTTACTACGTAAGAAGAGAAAGTTATGTAATTGTGCGCTAGATATCGGCGCAATTTCGTCAGAAAAACTCTTATTGCCGGGCCCTGGTAACGAAAAAGTGGATAAATTCTGTTCCTATGTATAATAGTTTACTTCCCCTAACATGTAGTGTAGGAAGAATCCATGTTTTATGGAACCTTGATACCGAAACATGATTGATGGCAAAACGTCTGTCTGTCTGTCCGTCCGTCTGTGATGAAGGTTGGCGTCTTAACCGTTCAGCCGGTTTTCTCCAAAACTGACGTTCCTGGATCGATCTGAACGAACTCGCAGGCTTTGGGAGTTTCATCCGGATATTTTTATTTTTGAGGGTTATGTGAAGCCTCAAAAACATTTTCAAAATTTTCACAAATCTGACTCCAAAATTTTTGATTAAAATTGTTCTTCAGATAGCGTAAAGGACGCTTAAGAAAACAATGTAGGTTTCATGTTCGTTGAAATCTAAGACTTCCGTATTTTCGTAAACTGCAAAAAGTTAACATTTCAAAACTACAAAATTGAAGATAGAGATTTTGTCTTAGACATTCTGTTCAAAAATATCAGCTCTTAAAAAAAGGTCGTGTTCGTTTGTGTGAAAAAACAATTAGTTTTTGCTTAATTTTGGCTTGAAATTAATTCACTTTATGAAAAAAATAATTCTCAAAAACTGATAATTTTTCTTCAAACTTTTTTTTCAAGGATAGAGGAAAGTTCATAGAGAAATGGAAGAAAGGGATTCAAAAAATGGCACGGGTCGTATTTTCGTTGAACTCTTTGAATGGTTGAAAATGGCAAATTTAGAAATAATGCCAGAAAGTATGTGTTGTAGTTAAAATATATTGAAAACCACATTAATATATGTGATTATAACTTACCTCATTACAATTTTTTAATGTGGAACACACATTATAATATTAAATCATTTTATATAGGTTTCATTGTTTTAGTAAAAATTAAATATTTTAAGAACTATGGGTAAGTTAAGGTGTTTTTCAAATACAGTTGTTTGTAATTCTTATCTTCTTTTGGGGTGTATTTAAGCATTCCAGAATCATTTGGCGAATGTTCTATGAGGAATTGCAGGAGGTACAAATGTTAGGATTTGATTTAGTAAATATGTGCCCATGGTGTAGCCTTCATTGACCAATTCTCACTTGGGCACGATGTTTTCAGTTCTTCTATTAGTCTCCCAAGATGGTTGAAATTAATAAGTATTTTCTCTGGTTTGATAAAGCTTAGTTTCCCTTTACTTTAACCAATCTGAGATCCAATTTTTTTAATTTTATACTTACAAATATTGATTATATTATAATGGGATGCTGAGCGGATGAATTCTATAGAGAGAGAAAATTGTTCTTTTGGAGATCTATCATATGTTTCATTACCTATGATTTCTACTCGAGAATGGGCCCACACACATGTTATAGGTTTACCATAATAAGATAATTTGAGAGTTTACTGAAATGTTTTCTTGGCAAATTGGTTCCTTTATATTTTTATTTTGTATGAATTCGACGGCGCTTCCTGAGACAGTAAAAATGTAATTTTGAGATGTTTGATTCAGTTTGTGTTAAATGTTATTAGAACGTAAAAACTGTAAAAAATTGTCTCATTATTATCAACAATGATCCGTTTCTTAATGAAACCCTTGTTCACACAAGTGTTCTAATAATCCATAGACTTCTATAAACTATCCTCAACATCCGTCTGTCACCTTTCTATTACGATTTCATTCAAGTTTTTTTTCCTTTTCTTTACTCATCATTGTAGTTGATATTGGAATTGATTTTTGATGGGGAAGCGAATCATACACTCACAGAGACATTCATTTTATCGACTCATTTACTTACGTTTCGTTTGGTGCATATTGCTGAAACATGTCCTTAGATTAATGATTAATAAGAGTATCCATCAGTGATAACTGTAAGTCCCCCAGAAAAGACAGTATTCCCTAAGATCTTCTCACTTTTTCTGCATAAGATCTGAACAATAACAATCCGTTCATTTACCAAACTGAATCTTTTTTTTTTTCGATTCATCCTATAATTCTTCAGCATACGTTATTTCCCAGTTGGAAACCACGATCGTGCAACCACCGCAGCTACGGAAGACCTCATTGTCTCAGAGACGTATCTCTTCTTGTCCGCATCGCAACATTTATTTCCTTCGAGAGAAAACTCGTCCAAATCGATAGCGGCCGCGTCCTTCCGCTGGTCGCACGCATACTGCGAACATCGATATAAATCGTTTGGGTTGCGGAGAATCGCGGACGTGGCGGTTATCCGCGGTGCGAGGGTCGTGCGGCGAGGGGGAGTGGTGAGGACGGGGAGGGCGAGTGTGAGGATGGGGAGGGCGAGGGCGAGTGTGAGGATGGCGAGGGACAAGAGTGAGAACGAGGAAGGTGCGAGTGATGACGGGGAGGCCGTGTGTGAGGATGGCGAAAGAAAGCGAGTGTGAGAATGGTGAGGGTGAGGATGGAGAGAGCATTTGGCGAGGGAGGTGATGGTGAGAAAGTGGGAGGGCGAGTGTGAGGATAGGGAGGGTATGTGTGAGGATGGCGAGGGCGACTGTGAGGTTGGGGAGGGCGAGTGTGAGATCTGAGAAGGCATAGGTGAGGACGCGGATGGCGACCGTGGCGACGCCGCTGATGACGAGTGTCGGGGAGTGATGCAGGGAGGGCAAGTATGAGGACGAGTATGATGGCGAGGAGGGGGGAGTGTTAGGGTTGCGTGAGCGGGGAGTGTACGAGGGCAGGAACAGTGAGTTAGAAGGCGGGGAGGGCGGATGTTAGCTCGGAAAGGGCAGGTGGGAGGGTGGGGCATGACGATCGTGGGTGTGGAGTCAACGAGGGCGGGTTTTGAGGGCATGGGGGTGAGAAGACGGGGAGGGCAAACGAGAGAACGAGGAGTGGAAGAATGAGGGCAGGATGGTCGAGTGAGAGGGCGATTGTGAGTCCGGGAAGAGAAAATCTGGGAGCAGATGTTGGGCCGGAGAGGGCAACCCTTGGGGACTTCGAGCGAGGGCGTGGGTGGGGACGGCGAGGCGGGTGCGAGGGCGTGGGGGTCTGAGGATGGGGAGAGCGAGAGTGCGGGTGGCGGAGGCAGTGGGGGCGTGAGGCCGGGCCGCCGTGAGGACGGGCGGAGGCCGGGCGCGCCGCAGCTATCGACAGCTTTATTTTAGTTTCTGGGCGCCGCGGGAGGGGGCGGTGGTGAGGCCAGGGTGCACGCGAACAGGCGGCCGCTGCCGATAAATAGTGGATGGTACGCCGTGCGCGGGGTGGTTGCAGAGACTGGGAGCGGTAGCTTAGTGCATCAACTGATGTCACTGCAGCGCCTCTGACCGGCAGGTCCTAGGTTCCCACTCCCCACGGCGGAAGGATTTTCGACACTAGCTTTTCAGCTAGGTCGAATTCAGTCGTTGTCTGGAGGAGAATTCTAGCGGCCGGCTGCTCTGATCGGTAGTTTTCCGTGGTTTCTCCGATCAGCACCAGGCGAATGCCGGAACAGTACCCTACCAAAACGGGCCACGGACCGCGCGCGATCTATCCTTCCTTGTCTTATCCTCTCCTCTTACACTAACATGCACTACACTACCACATATTCCGGGAGACCGGTCGGGAGCTTTGATCTTGTCCCGGCTGGGGCGGTGCCCCGCTGGTGGGAGAGTCCTGGTTAGGGGGAAACCCCACTAGCCGACGATAGGTTGGCGCCGGATCTCGCCATCCAGCAGGGGAAGATCACCATCTCCCGAGGAAAAACATGCACTACACTAACGGGACTAATGACCGAAGCAGTTGACGCGCCTGAAAACACGAAAAAATCAATCAATCGATCAATGATTGCAGAGGAAACGAGTGGACAGGCGCGTATGGAGACGAACAAGGAAATTGGTGGCACTAGGATGCAACTCGTCATCCTGGCACTGCCTGCTCAGGTCATAAGCAAACGGCGAGTTGGGTGTAATAAAGACCACCGCAGAGAACAATTATGATGAGCAAAATATTTTTAGTCAAAGAATACGAATGTGTAGGCGTTTATATTTTGGCATGGCATAGTCTGGAGGGATTTTATATTTTGGAGGTTTAGCAAATGAGATTTCCAAACCATCAGAATTTCGCGGGTGGCTTGAATTAGCATTGGAAACGTTGTTTAAGAGGAAGATAGCTTGCTATGCACTCCACTGGAGAACTGAGAGATTTCAAAATATTTAAAACTTTAATGGAAGTATTAATCCTAATAAGTATTTATTTGATTTTTAGGTATATTGTTTTACATATTCGCTTATTACACAACAATGAAGATTCAATTATGGAAGACTATAACTGATTTGTTACAATGATAAAGTCAATGCAATAAAAATATTTCCCGATGAATATTCATATATAAAGAGATTTAATTATTATTCTTATTCAGTGGATTAAGTTTGGTAAAAATAGTAATTAATGATATTACACAAATCTGTATTTAATGTTGAAAATCGTAAGGATCAATCGTAAGCCACTAAACAACTAGGAGCCAGTATTTTTATGCGATACTCAATTTGAGATTTAACTGAATAATAAAAATTCCAGATATATTTGGATTCATCAAGAACGCATTACTAATGTATTTGAAGGTTTAATTATTGTATTTTTCTAACTCTTTCTAAATTTTCTTGACGTAGATGATCATGCGCCGTGGAACCAAAAGTAGCTTGTTAATATTATCGAATAAATGTTTGCATAATTTATTCAAAATTTCTGTTTTAACTGTTATTGCCTTTATTCTGTCTCTTCGGCAGGACGCTCTCAATATCTCCGTGTCGAAGGAAAGTAACACAGACGCAACCGAAGTAAGAATCTGTAGCATTCTTCCGGTCTTCGTGAATTGGGAGACGTACGATCCAGAATTTTAGTTTTAGTTTTAGTTAATGCCTTATTTTACGTGGCGAGACTCGGGGCATCAGGCCCGGTCTTCCATCTAACCACGCAAATTTAGCTACGCTCCTTTCACCACCTCGCAGAGAAAGGAGGTATTATCTTGGGCGATGAAACAGGCGGATCTCAATTTTGCTCAGAGGCTTCTTTTAGGCTTGAGGATGTTTTACATACAGTAAATCTACTACATGGGACAGCCGGCTTTACTTCCCCTCCGAAGGAAGGCGTACGAAGGAGTTTGCGCCCTTAAAAATCCACGGCTTCGATCTGTCCCGCAATCTCGGGTACAACAGCCCGGTACGCTGACCGTTATACCACCGAATCCGCTGTCGCCATCCGAAGAACTAAACTTGGTCGCCCAAGGGCGGCGGCTGGGTATAGAGCGATTTTCCTAAGGATGAGCCAAAGTGACAGCTAGTGCTGGCAACGTAACTGAAGGTTCTGTGGTCGTTGGGCCCTCGAAGCCCATTTTTCTCCCTTCCCGCATTCGTTCGTTTGCAGTTGGCTAACTTGTAAATGGCTTCGACGCTTCCTTTTGTGATGTCCTCGTCCGACAAAAATGTAGTGCGCTGCGAGAAATAATTGATATTAGGAAGTGCAGTGTTATGTAAAAAAATCCTTTTTTTCTATAAACATTACATTAAATTCACTTTTTGTGTGATAAATATTATGTTTATTTTAAAACAAGGCTTGAATGCGAGATGCGTACCGGTGCACGTGTTTCTGGCTTATAATCATTTTTCTTTCTATTTACATTCGTGGCAGTTTTCTTTTACTGATTGTGAGAGCGTATTAAGAGATTTTCCACGCACGTAATTAAATTTAAATATTTCCCGGAGTCGCGTACGTATGTATACCTCAGCGAAACTCTTAGACTTCTTCATAGGAGCCAATAGCATTTTACGAAGGGGCGTGACTGAACAGCTGTCGCGGCGGAGAGATACTTCTCTGAAATACATGTGATGTTCACTTGTTTTCACGAACTGTCACTTTGGCTCATCCTTAGGAAAATCGTTCTTTATGACAAGGCCAATTTGGTGGGCCAGGTATTCCAAGCGACGAAGGCATCGACCGATTGACAGAACCCGCCAGCCTCGGTGGAGGGAGAGAGAAAGGAGCAGGTGAACCTGGTTGCGCAGCCTGGTCATAGGTGTGCAGGTCAACTATTATTAAATAAATGAATGCACACCCTACAGTATCTGGGAAACTTTCGTTTCCGTGGCAAATTTAGTTAGATTGAGTGCGAGGTGAGCAGAGGTTTGCAACAGAAGAGTCGGTCATTTGAAACCAGAGCAATGCTTGTGGCATTGCTCGTGGAACGCTCTTCTCATTGCTACCTAGTTTTCTTTGCAAATAACTCAGTAGATTACTGAAAATAAGAATCATCAAAGCCCAACGTATTTAAACCAATGATTTAGGTGAACCCTCCCAAAAATACTCCTCTCTCACCCCTTCCCTCTCCTCTTCTCTCCCTCTCTTTCCCCTTCTCTAACTTCCCTCTCCCCTTCCCGTCTTTCTTCCACTGTCTCTTCCTCCTCTTCCACCTCACTCTTCTTTATCCCATCCTCTCTCCCTTCTTCCTTCCTCTCTCTCTCTCCCTCTCTCTCTCTCTCTCTCTCCAGCTCTACTCCGTCTCTCCATCTCTCCATCACTTCTCATTATGTTATTTCCCTCTGGTCATTTTCTGTTTCTCTCCCATGTTATTAAGATTTGAATCCAACATGTTACAAAGTCCGTGTCCAAAGAAAAATCCAACATGTGACAAGTGTTTTCGTTGAAAAGTGCTATTTGTTCAAATATTTTTTTAGGAAATTATAAAAAATAAAATTTAAAAAAAAAGGAAAAGAATCCTCCGCGGACTCATTCCGAATCATTTCGCGCGACTGTTCGAAGGCGGCAGCAGCGGGGTCGTGCGTGGGAGGGGGCAGGCGGGAAGCAATTCCCGACGCAGCCAGAGGTCCGGCTCGCCGCCCCCTCCCACGGCCCCGGCGGAGCTGTGAGAGTGGGGGTAGGAGGAGGTGCGATGACACGCCGCGCCGCTGTCACCGTGAACGTGATTTCTTTGTCGCGGCCACCGCCGCCGCCGCTCCGCCTCCGCCTCCGCCTCCGCCGCCGCCGCCGCCGCCGCCGCCTCCGCCTGCCTCCGCCTCCGCCGCCTCCGCCCGCCTCCGCCTCCGCCTCCGCCTCCGCCTCCGCCTCCGCCTCCGCCTCCGCCTCCGCCTCCGCCTCCGCCTCCGCCTCCGCCTCCGCCTCCGCCTCCGCCTCCGCCTCCGCCGCCGCCGCCGCTGCTGCCGCCGCCGCCGCCGCTGCTGCCGCCGCCGCCGCCGCCGCCGCCGCCGCCGCCGCCGCCGCCGCCTGCCGCTTTAACGAGGCTGTCGCCCGTTCGACGCCTTAATTGAGCGGCGCCGGACCAACATTTCAACTACGCGCAACGCTGCGCTCTGCTCACGTGGTTTTCGTTTCACCTCCTCCTCTTCTCCTCCGCTGGCGTTGCAAGATTTTGTACACGGTGTTCTTGCCAGAAATTCTTGTGTAAAGTGTATCTTTGAAAAAAGTGGCAGACCCCTGCAAGTTCATTATGTTTTACATCAGTGTTTAATATTTGTATGTTTTGATTGTTGAAAAGGTTTCCGAATTTTTAGAGATTCACAAAATACAGTTAGTATATCACTCTTCATATGGGCCATTAAAATTGTGAAATTATTCTATATTCTCACCTCTTATTGTTCTCAAATGAGAATGAATGAATCATAAAATTATTTCATTTTGAATTGAAATTTTTTTGGATACTTTTTTAATTTTACTTCCTAGTTTCAGCTCAAATTTTGAATTTATAGACGCCATTGTCGTAAAACAGCTGTGGATGGGGCAATTTTCTCCTCTGAAAAAAAAAAAAACTAGTTTGGAATGGATATTATAGTAAATCAAATAAATTCTTTTTAATATTGTGGTTAAGATTATTTCTACAAATTGATCTTTAATATTTTATTTTTATTTTAAGTACATAACTTTTCTTGTGTAACATTGCACGATCATGTGCATCACATTATTTGAATGGCCATATGCGGCGCATTTTTATTTCGTCTAGTCCTCTTGACACATACCGATACCTATTCATCTTTAAATGGGATTTCAATTATACCTACGTTTCTTTTTCTCATTTTTTCAAACAACAAAATACTTTGCTATTTTTTCTAGACAGTGCTTAGTTCTGCACACTTTTTTGAAAGTGTTGGGAGAAATTGAAACCATCTTGCAAAGGATTTGTAATGCATGTGGAACATTCCATTATTGCTTTACTTTCAATAAATTATGATTCATGAATTCGACATATAATTATTTCTTTATCCTTCCTCTTCTGTTTTCGTGATATAATGAACTTTTATTGGAAATGAGAGAGGTTGTACTTCATGAACCGTTGTACTTCATATGCTAGTAACATGCAAAACACATTAATTCTGCATTGAAGTAAAACATTTTTAGACAAGCTGCGTGCATAGCACGTTCATATTAAAGCACTTTTAAACAATGTACAAAGTTATCATATGTAATATCATATGTAGTGCTTTGGAAATTGTCGATAAATTTCAGAGTCGTGAAGCGAGGAGGGGATTTATCTGAGAATTTCCAAAGCACGAGTGGTATTTAATAGGACTAGTCCTCGAATAAAATTATGTCCAACAGATTTCCAAAATGCGCCAAAAATTGAAAATAACTGGAAGCTTGGTTAAAATCAAAGAAGTTATGTTATGGTACATACATGGTTTATTGGACATCGACGTAGCAATTGATGTATACAGCCTCCTAACATAGATGAGTCACAGTTTATGATTGACCAGTAGTGAGAGGCGGTAAGAAAAATCGGATAGGAAAAGCGATAAACGTTTTGAGATACACCGCCCTGATTGGAGCATTTTGTAATTATAGTTAAACACTATTGGTTTTAATTTCACGATTGTAATATTCAGAAAACATTGAACATAACTTTCCTTCGTTCTCAGGACAGAAATGTTTCCGGGTTCAGGAGTATGTTTTCGGTAGAATGAGGTCGTGTTCATTGGAGAATTTTTGACAATAGCTGATAAGTGACATCAGTTTGCTGGTGCATTGGTTGGAGGAACATTTTAATGTAGGGTGCGGTACCGCCCTCAACCACTTTTCCGTGCAACTTCTCCTTCATAGCGCCCTTCCTCTACAGAAGCAGAGTTGCCAGTTCCTATAGTTCGCGTTTTCAGCACGGTCGCTCGTCCTTCCACGCGATGACTTCTGCGGTCGAGATTTAACGACACCGCTTGACGGTCTCCCGGCCATTATTTCATAAGCAGAATAAAATCCGGAATTAACATAGCTCCTTGCATCTGAATATTCATCAGCGCCGCGAACAGAGGGTCGCTGGGGGTGGCGACACGAGGGCGCCACTAAATTCCCCAGCGGGCGTCCCACTCTCCACCCTCCGCGCCTCCCGCTGCTACCACTAGCCGCAGCCGTCGCCTTGTCCCCGCCCACTCCGTCGCCTCCCTCGACCACCTTGCTGCCGTTGCCTCCGACGTCGACACCTATGTCACCATCATCACCTTCGGTTCGATCTCTACCAACGCCACCGTCACCACCTCTGTCGCCACCTGTGACACCGGCTTCAGTCGCTTCCTATTTCGTCGCCTCCTCCTCCTTCGCCGCCTTGGACCCTGCCTCGGTCTCCGCCTCGGTCTCCGCCTCGGTCTCCGCCTCGGTCTCCGCCTCGGTCTCCGCCTCGGTCTCCGCCTCGGTCTCCGCCTCGGTCTCCGCCTCGGTCTCCGCCTCGGTCTCCGCCTCGGTCTCCGCCTCGGTCTCCGCCTCGGTCTCCGCCTCGGTCTCCGCCTCGCTGACCCCCGCCGCCACCCCCGCCCCCTCCGCCGATCCCCATCCCTGCCGCGGTCTGGTACCCACCATCCTGTGTCACCCTGCCATCGCCACCGCCCCCGACACCGCCCCCGCTCCGTCGAGTGACGCACTTCAGCCACGTAAAGTTTTTAAGACGCTCGAGGATTATTTCTTGCCGCGGATGGCGCTCAACGACCCACCAACCGCACCAGCGCTTTCAGACGGTAGCAAGCGGAGTGATTGTGCCTCTCGTTTCGCGACATTTTCCTAATAGCTCCATAGTAGTAACTTGCTTTTTTTAATAATTCCATCATACGGTTTCTGTTGTAACTTTTCTCATTATGCTTTTCTTCATTTTTTAATCATCCTTTACTTTCGCGTCTTCTGTTTTCAAATTCTAATTACATTCAATTACAGAATACGAACAAAAAATATTAATACTTAAAGAAGCCGAATAGTAGGAGTCTAAACCGTTGTTAATTTGCCAGCGCCCTGTTTTTTTTTTTTTTTTCAGAATGAAAGGGTAGTGTGCGGGATATCATCATTTCATTTTTGAGCTTAAATTTCTTATTCTGTTATTTTGTTAATTTATATCCTATTACTTCTTTGTGAGTAGAGACATTCTTGGCATAATATATGAAACGAAACATACACTGAGATTTTTTGACAATATACAAAAGAGCCTTCGATCCTTTGCGAATTGCAGGCATCTGTAGTCAAGTGATACCTTCGTGTACTCCTGTGAGAATGGTTTGTTCCTTGAACAATAATAACAATTTTAATAATTATAAAACAAATATATTTGTTCTTCCTGTCGTTTACATTAATTATTATTATTATTATTATTATTATTATTATTATTATTATTATTACTATTATTATTATTACTATTATATTTATATTTTTCCCTCTTGTCATAGTTTTAGTTATACTAAACGAAATTGTTCATTCCTTCTCTACAGAACAAATATTTCTAATATACCAAAAGGTTTTTTATTATAATTTTTAATTATTAATATATTGTGTAAACACCTATCGTATACATTCGTAAACCCCCATAACCTCTGAAATCGCCCATCACTGAAAACGACCTCCCGGAGAGGAATCGAGTAAAAACAAATCTTGTGACATCTCCAACTGCGTTCACACCATCAACGTAGGCTGATGGAATTACGCTCGTTTAACAAGTTTTATTGATGCGTCATCATCACGTGAGCTGGTGTATGAGTGAAACACAGGCGCGGCAACGTCACAGCGCAGTAAAGGCGCATTTCGTGCGCCGGGAGCGCGCGTAGAATAACGCAATTTAGAAAACGACCGCTCAGCCGCGTTTCGGGGCAGGGGGGCGTGGCGCCTCCCGCGGGCGCCTGGCGCCGCCGCCGGCACGCGAGGATCAATTAACGCGGCCACCTCATCGCGGCGGCGTGTCCTTCCGGCGAATTCTCCAGCGAAGGGCCGGAGCCTGCCTCCGCGCGCCCTTCGCGCCGCCGCCGCCGCCCGGCCGCTGGGCGCGTTAGGGCGCCGTTTCGCCGTCGGGGCGCCCTCCAAGGGCGTAATTAAACGGGGTCGGCCGGCCCGGCCCGGCGGCGGCGTAGGGCTGTGGCGGTGGCGGAGTTGCGTAGAGGAACAGACAGCGGGAAAGGGGTCAGTGGCAACGGCCGCTGTTTCGTTGGGGCTGTAGTAGTCTGAAGGTGGATTCCGATCAATGTGGTGGAGTCGATGATCAATGGTGATGGAAAGTTTTCGTTTTGGTCTGGTGGTGGACATGGGGATAGTGGGATGTGGGCCGACGGCGCGGGCGAGGGTGTGGCGTTGTGGCGTCATTTGTGGGGGAGTGATAACGGTGGAAGTGAGTCAGTGGGGAGGTTGAAGCGTGGTCGGGAGTACGGCGGAAACGAGTTTGTAGCATGGGAGGGAGCGTGGCCAGGAATGAATTGGCGGACTTACGGCCGTGGCCGTGGTCGTGACGGCTGTGACAATGGCCGTGGCTGAGGCCGCGGCTGTGGCCGTGACCATGTTTGAGGCTGTGGCGGGGTTTGATGGAGGCTCCTGCAACTGGAAAAACCCATAGGCTACAATCGCTGTTTCAGTGGTGGCAGTGGTAGTAGGGGAGGTGTGTCGTGATGGCTTCGACGCTGGCTGCGATGATGTATGGTGATAGGAAATTTTGGTGCTGGTGGTGAGCACAGGGAGTTGCGGTGGCGCGGTGATGGTGCAGGTGCGGCGGCGACATTTATGGAGGTGTGAAAACGTTGGAAATGATTTAGAAGGGGGGCTGCAGCGTGGTGGGCCGTGTGACAAAGACACAAAGTTGCAGCGTGGGAGGGAGTGTGGGGAAAAATGAAGAGGTTGGGTCAAGAGTGGCGATTTGGGATGTTGCGGAAGCGTGGTTGGGTAAAATCTCTGGCTGCGAGAATGGCGTTTATGAGGGGACTGTGCCGGTGGGATAGGTAAACACGACTGGTGACCATGATTAATCGAATGCAGTGTTGATGAATGGTGATAGAGAGATACTATAATGGCGGTAGCGGTCGTCGGGGTCATAGGGGAAATTGTTGTAGTTCCGTAATGGCAATGGCGTGTGTCAGAGGTTAAGTGTGGCTGCAGACGAGTCATTTACGGTGGTGTGGTAACGATGAGTGTGTGGTACTAGTGGGGTCCTAGGACAGGTTGTTGCGAGAGTGGTGAACTCGGGGCTGTAGTGTGGATGAGGGAGTGCGTGTAGTGTGGATGACAGAACGGACGTGTAATTTGCATTCCCAAAGTAATAGTTGCCTCCGTGGGAGTATGATATCGGGGGAGTGTGGCCGAGGTTGGATTGTAACGTGGGGTGGGATGGACGGAAGTCAGGTTGTCGGCTGCGGCGGGGTGGAGGCAACAGAGAAACGGAAAGCCGCTAGGAGAGCAAAGGGCTGGTCCAGGGCGCCGCTGGCCGTTGGGTGGTGCGCGGGGATAGCTCGATTTACAAGCCGCAGTGCTGTTCTTACGATTATCGCGCGGCCCGAACCCTTGCCGGTTGCTACGCGACCCGTCCCTGACTCGCCACTGCCCTCCACAACCCCCTTTCCGCCTTCTGCCCATTTGCCCTCGCGGTCGTGTGCGCCCAGCACCCCTCCCCCGCGCCAGTGTTTATGGTTGGTTTTCGCACCTCCCAATTTTGCCAGCTTCCAGTTTTGGGGACCTCCAGTTTCATTTTCTAGCAGCATTCCTTTGCTAGTCTTGCTTCCCCAACCATTTTACCTTGTGTTCTTCTAACGTTAAATTTGTATGGCTCTAAGCACCAACAATTACCGGCTATAATCCAGCCCTTTTATTGTGTTCCTCCTGCGAGGTTTCCTGAACTTTGATGTAGTCTTTCTTGCCCTTTGTTTTTTGTACTTTATAAATGCATTTGTGTTTTGTCGAGAGCTCAAACCTCATGATTTTCAGCCTTGTAAATACTGGAGACTTCCATCATGTAGATCTTCAATGCACAAGTATTTCTCCTTACGCCTTTGTTGCAAATTTGAATAAACCAAGTTGCTGGACTTACAAACGACTGAGAATAAAACAAAACATGACTGCGGATTCTGCGAGGCATGTGGCTGTCAAGGAAGCATGTCCACGTAAGTTTCTTGTCAAGTTTTGTAGTACTCACAATATAATAAATATACAATTAAGTTATTGTTTAAACAAAATACTATCTAAAGTATTATTTTTTTAGCTTTATTTTAATTATCCTTAGTTTTTTTCAAAATGTTACTAACGATTGCACCGAACTTTTGGACAAATTTCCTATTTTTGAAGTCTATTTAAAAGTATTTTGTTAAGTTAGTTGGGTCATTTCTTGAGCATTTAAATGCAGAGGAACGACTGTCCTCGAGTATAGTTTAGAATCTGCCCTTTTTCAAACATTATTCAAAGGGCGAGAATTTATTATTCATTCAAGAGATGGGAATATTTTTAAATATTCATTTGTGGTTGAGGATTTATTGCTACTTAAAGAACAACCGACTTTTATTCAAAATGATGAAGTGAGGAATGATGAAATGATGAAGTATGGAATGGATTGTTTGATTAGTGATTCTGGGAGCGTCATCTGCTAAGGACATGTCGCCCGTAAGTATAGTTCGTGCTTTTTGGGGTGGTGGAAAAGATCTTTCCCTGCTTATTGGCCAGATACGGCACAGTCGTACACGTCGGCTAGAGGGGTTTTCCCCAACCAGGTATCTCCTACCAGCGGGGCACCGCGCCATCCGGTACATGCTCTAAGCTTTCGAGCTGTCTCCCGACGTGTGTGGTAGTGTCAATCGACTCGTAACATCTTCAGTCGTGATTTACAGTAATAATAATAATAATAATAATAATAATAATAATAATAATAATAATAATAATAATAATAATAATAATAATAATATTGTTATTATTATTATTGTTATTATTAAGTGTTGGAATTACTGTTTTCATGCATACAGCAAATGTAGAGAGCAGTAATATTCGACAGCTGTAGAACAGTAATAGAATTCCTGTGATGTACTACCAATTGGGAAACAATTGATTGAAATGTCTAGAGAGTAACATTCGTTCGTGTCTTGACTTTGCGGGATCGATCGAGCCTAGACCAGGAATGGTCGGGTGAATGCACATAGTGCAGAGAGTAATCGTAATAATAATAATAATAATAATAATAATAATAATAATAATAATAATTAATAATAATAATAATTAATAATAATAATAATTAATAATATAATAATAATAATAATTAATATTAATAATAATCGGATTTGGTTGTGATTAACAAGTGTGAAAAACCTGTCATGCTTATTGATGTTTCTGTCCCAAATACTGGCAACATCCAAAGCAAATAAACCGAAAAAACAGTAAATATTCAGATCTTGTTGAACCCGTTCAGAAACAGTGAAATACGGAAAGAGTCAACATTATCCCATAATTGTTTCAAGCATCGGAGTCATCCCTAGGAGTCTGATTGCGGGCCTTAAGCAACTGGATTTGAATGAAGACCAGTAAAAACTCATGCAGTAGCCAGTTGTTATTTCAACAAATATAGTGGGGAAATTCATGGGAAATAATGTATTATAAATTGTTGTTTTTAAAAAAAAATAGATGTATTGTGCTTTGATTCAAATATCTCATTCACACAATTCGCACAATAATTCATTCAACTGTACCAATAAAATGAAAAAATAAGAGGGTAATAATAATAATAATGATGATAATGATAATGATAGTGATAATGATAATGATAATGATAATAATAACAATAACAATAATAATAATAATAATAATAATAATAATAATAATAATAATAATAATAATAATAATAATAATAATAATAATAATAATAATAATAATAATATTAATTGTTTTCGAATAATTATAATCCGTAGTAAAGGTCGATTGGAGGAGGGAGAGCAGCGCGCCCGCTGGGCAGTTCTCATCAGCGCCTGGGTGCAGCCCAGTTACCCGGGAAGTGCTTCTCTTGGCGCGCGCGTTACAGTTAGCGTCCTTCGCCTCGCTTCGTAAATATTAAACGCTGCCCCCGGGGACCTCTGGGGCTGCAACGACCTCAGGCTGCCGTCGACGACCTACATTCTTAGATTAAAATCGGTGGAATTTCTGAAATTGCGGGAAGTACAATTAATTCAAGTGTTCCGGCATGGCCTCGTTAGAATGAAACTTAGATGATCTCGTGGAGGTTATAAGAGAGAGGAAACCGTGAAGTGAAAAATGTATTGTCCAAATCGGTAATTTTTTTTAGTTTTCATTTGTAGAATTTAGTTTTGATTACAATGATGAGCGGTGCCGGTTCTGTTTTGCATAATTTTTTTCTTTTTGATAGATACCACGTGTACAATTACTTGTGGATGTTATTTATTTAGCTGCTAGATTCCTATCTGTGAAGAACTATAATTGATTTAAGCATAGGCATTCCAGATGTTTTAATAATTTTCATTTGGTAAACTAAGATTGTAAGTTATATAGTTCGTAAATATTACTCATTCAAACAGAGGAATAGTTTTCTTTTAAGTTAAGACTCGAATGCTTATTTTGATCCGAACTGTTTTTACGTTAGGTGTGTAAAAATATTTGTCCTACAAATTTTCTCTAATTATGAATAGTTATTAACACCCCTTTCACATTGTCACTTGCATGACACATAACTCGCATACTTCTACCGACGCTACTTTTTTCAGAATTTTTCTCTATCTGGACTTTCTCTTTCTTTTTCTGCTCCGTCATTCGTCCGGTATTGATTGGATAAACCACGAAAAAAAAACGATCACAGCCGGCCTCTAGAATTCTCCTCCAGACAGCGACTGAATTCGACCTAGCTGATAAGCAAGTGTACCGGGTAGCTCAGTGTATCAACTGATGTCACTGCAGCGCCTCTGACCAGGAGGTCCTAGGTTAGAGTCCTGACGGCCGCAGGATTTTCGACACTAGCTTTTCAGCTAGGTTGAATTCAGTCGCTGTCTGGAGTAGAATTCTAGGGGCCGGCTGCTCTGATCAGTAGTTTTCCATGGTTTCTCCGATCAACACCAGGCGAATGATGGAACAGTACTCTACCAAACGGGCCAAGGACCGCGCGCGATCTGTCCTTCCTCTTCCTTGTCCTATCCTCTCCTCTTACACACACACTTACACTAACATGCACTACAATACCACATATTCCGGGAGACCGGTTGGGAGCTTAGAGCTTGTCCCAGCTGGGGCGGTGCACTGCTGGTGGGGGAGTCCTGGTTAGGGGGAAACCCCACTAGCCGACGGTAGGTCGGCGCCGGATCTCGCCATCCAGCGGGGGAAGATCACCGCCATCTCCCGAGAAAAAAACATGCACTACACTAACGGGACTAAAGACCAAAGCAATTGACGCGCCCAGAAACACGAATCAATCAATCAACAAGCAAGTGTCGAAAACCTTGCCACTGTCGGGACTCGAACCTTGAGTACCTTCCGGTCAGAGGCACTGCAATGAACGCGTGTAAAACAGACTCGACGGCGACGCCAAAGGACGTGCGACCGCCTCGCACATCCCGCGCATCGCAGGGCTCATCAGCCTAAGAGATGCTCTTCTGCCGCCGGGGAGGCGCATCGTAATGCACTGCGCGTCGGCGGAAAATTTAGCCGCCCGCGGAACAAGAGATTCCGGAATTGAAAGAGGCAGCCGGCGGCGCGACGCGAGGGCTGGCCCAACAACGGCGATGTCTCCAAAGGGCTGCGCGGAATCTCGGGGTCTTCTTCTCGCAGCGCGCGATCCCAGGAGCTTATTTGTTTCGCCACCTCCTCCCCCTCCCCCTCCCCGCCACATACGCTGCTCCCGCGGCGTCTGGTTTCGCGTTGCGACCTCGCGGGGAGGTTGCGACGCGATGAGGAGAGAGAGGGAGAAAAAAAAAGAAAAACCCGGCGACTTCGCGCCTTCACAAAGAAAGCAGAAACCGCTGCAGTTGGTGGAGCTCCGCTTTAAGAAGCGGCAGAAAAAGGAAAATTGACCGCAAGGCGCTGCAGATCAAGACGCGAACTCTGCGAGCTCGGGGAGAAGGCCAGGAGGCCGGGGAGGAGAAACGATAGGGCGGGGGAGGGAGGGGTGAGGAGGGGCAGGGCGGGAGAGGAGAGGTGGGGAGGTGCGAGAGGGTGGGGTGGAGAGGGGGTAGTGGTCGCCAGATGCGGCGAGAATAATCTGTTTACTGGAGAACAACGAGAAGTTAATAAGAGGAGATCAAGTTGGGAAGTAGCGCGAGACATTCTGCGGTCTGTGCAGAGCCAGTCCGATACAACTACCCTGGGGAACTCCAGCTGTTGCGATGCTGGCGTACCTTTGGCTGCCGCGGTTCGTGAATTGGTTGGAATGAACTCTGTGTATTTCACAAGCTAATTCCAGATAGCGTCTAAATAGACATGGTTTGATGAAATGTTTAGAATGCTGCGTTAATTAACGAGAACGACGAGTTAATATTGACAATGTACTAAAAGCAATGTATAGCATGCGAGTTATTGAATTAAATATTAGTCTATTTTAGATTTTAAAGATTTGTACAGGTCTTTATCCCTTACCTTTTCTACTATACATTTCTATCGACATTCATCATATTTCTATTCTTTGCTTCATAGCCGTCATAATTTTTCATGTCATTTTTCATGCCACACACCTTACTGCCCTTTCCCTTGTATACAATTCCTTTCCATTCATTTGTTTCCTTTTGTCTTCATTCTATTTTCCTTTTCACTCCTTCCTCATTGCTGTTTGCACTTCACATTCCCCTTCTCGTAGGCAGCGAAGCCCGTCCCCTGCCTTGATCTCCCTGGGGATGAGAAGGCCTGGCTTCGAGCCCCCTCTCCAATATTGTGCCTGCGATATAGCGTCCTCCGTCCCGAGCAGCTGGACGCGATATTGCATGTTGAAATTCCAGTCATGAATCATTCAACATTAAACGTTTTACAGGCCATTGGATTTGCGTATGACGTTGTTTCGCCTGAAGGAGCCACGTAATATCTGAAGCATTGCAATATTTCACGTACTTTTAAGAAATGAAGGGAGATATTAATTTTCTTTTGTGTGTGTTGTTATTTGTGATAGTTTTCATGATTCGTCTTTTAATCTGCATAAGCAAACTTGTAGCTTGTTTAGTCTTTTCCACGTCCTTTAATGTAAAAACCTTGACATTTTACTGCTTCATAAGGCTTTGAAGAATCCATGGCTTCAAAGATTCCTATTTCTTTTATTGTTTTGTTATAATGTTCTCTATGTAAATGAACATAAAAATAATGTTTCTACAGATGTTAATCATGATTTCTACTTAGATGGCATTAATTACGAGTACATACAATTGAAATATTAAGGAATATCTGATTAAAAATTTCATGTAAATATATAGTAGTTGATTTCAGTCATTCAGTTAATTAAAACTTGAGTATAATTTTACTTCGTTTGGAAGTGGAAATAAATTGTTTGCAAATTGTAACTAAAAGCAATATTGAAAAATTATCGCCCTGCCACTAATTCTCAGAAAATAACTGACAAAACGAGTTTCTTGCAAACAAATTAAGGTGTCCGCTTCCGGCGTAATATTTGTTGGGCTTCCCGACCAAAGAAATTTCTCGCTATTGGTGTCAAACGCGGAGATAACGTCTTTCGATAATATCTCGGCGGATCGGCGTAGAACAAAAACGGAATTCGGTTTGGAGTGTAAGCAAGCGCAGCCCCACTCCAGGGCTCGCGGATGGAGAACTTTGAAAGGAACTCGCCCGGAGGCATTGAAAAGAAAATACCGAAAACGCATCACAAGTTAAAAGACGCTTTTACGAGCCCCGAGCTTCAGAGAAACCTATCAGATCTTGTGTCCGCCTCTGAAGCGTGCGCCCTGCCTGAAAGGCGTCCGCGGCGCCGCCATCGGCCTGCAGAGCACGGACCGCCGAATGATTTTTTTGTGTTGCTTCGGTGCAACTCGCGCCCTTTCTACTGCGAAAGAGCGACTTATCGACCGGGGGATTTTTTGCGGCGGGTTGTGTCGCGTCCCCCCCCCTGGAGTGATGACGAGGGGGGGCGGGAAGGGTACGAGGCGTGGGGTGGGGTGGGGAGGGATGGGTGGTCCAAGGGGTGCTTGGAGGCAGCTGACGGATAGTCACATGAGGATCCGTATGGTGCACATGTTGCGACATCTACCAAACGGTGGTAGTGGAGGTCAAAGTACAGGCTGAAGGGTGATATCAGTGACTTTCACTTACTTAGCATGTTTTACCAAAGCAGTGACAAATCGTATTTTAAAACAATTTTCAGGACACCGAAAAATAAATCTCATTTACAGTATTTGGGCTGTGACATATCTTATGAAGATGACCAAGACCTTAAGAATAATATTAATACATATCAACAAGTGTGTCACAATAAGAACAACTCGTAAAGAAA
This sequence comes from Teleogryllus occipitalis, assembly GCA_011170035.1. Taxonomy (NCBI): domain Eukaryota; kingdom Metazoa; phylum Arthropoda; class Insecta; order Orthoptera; family Gryllidae; genus Teleogryllus; species Teleogryllus occipitalis. Next base: position 100,763 of record BLKR01003845.1, read on the forward strand.
GAGCACGAAAAGAAACACAGATACAAGTTTACATGATCACAGCATTCCCATTTTTTGTATGGAATAGAATCCTGGACGCTCAGTAATAAAGATCTTAAACAGCTAGAATCCTAAGAAATGAAATTTCTTAAATAGGTTAAAGGCTGCACCAGAGAAACCAGAAATGTAGTAATCAAGAACGAGCTAGCCGACCTGGATGGCCGAGGTGGCTAAGAACGAGTACCGACTCAGAGCTTCGGTCCGAAGGGTCGCGGGTTCGAGTCCCGCCTTGGGCATGGCTGTTTGTCCCTTGACTTTGTGTGTGTGTTGTCGCGGAGGGTCTCGCGTTCTGCTGACCCCCGATCACAGGAGCCCGCAAGTCTGTTGGTCTAGTGTATGGTCGAATATGCGTCCCATCGGGACTTAAAGGGTAACCGGCTGTTGGCTGGATAAAAGCCCTAGGAAAAAAAGAACGAACTAGGAATGCAACCCAATAACCGAAAAGCCAATTCACTGTAAAGTAATATGGAGAGAGCATGTCATTCCTATGCTACCAGAAAAGATTCCAAAACAAGCAGGGGAGTATAATCCACTTGGCAAAAGAAGTATGGGAAGGCTGCGGTAGTGATTTCGGAGGAGCCTAATTTCGGAACAAGCCTCAGGTCTAATACTGACAAGACAGAAGAAGACAGAAAAAATATTTAGAAAGACGCCACTTTGTTTGTGATTGTATGGAAGTTTTGTTACTGGCTGAGGAAGAGCTCCAGGTGTTTCCTTTTCAGTTTCCTGAGTAGCGTTAATTCAAACTAAGACAGTAATCTGAATGATGAATAATAACGAACGAAAATTGTGGTGGTCTGATTTTCTTCCGAAAGCAATATTGTGATTGGACGAGAACTAGAAGGGCGGGTACGTTTTTCCTGTTTGACATAGCTTTGTGATGGATGAGGAGGAAATGCGGGACGTGGTAACTGCCCTTTAGCGGATAAGCAGAAATATTTTCCCGAGTTTCCTGATCGGAGTGTGAGAAGTAAAAACATTTTGTGAATTGACATCAGTCTTTTGTAAAGTATTAAATAGTAAAATTACCACAATTATTGAATATGTTAATTTGTTAATCACCGTAACAAACGGAACGAATGATTTTAAGATATGCTCTTGAAATGATACAGCTGTACCTGTCCTGTTTCATCCTTTTAAAAGGCATGGGTTTGGTTATAGTGAATTTTTAATCTAAAAAATGGTTTGATGGAGCCTATGACGGTTCTCTGAAACCTATTCAGGCATTTTGAGGAATTTTCATTCTATTGGAACTAAAGTAACGACATTTCGACCTGGATTCTCGGCCATTATAGAAATATTTTTACACAACACCCAAAAACTCTGAATATTTAAAAAATACAAAACTTCGCTGCTGAAATTGAAGGTCATTCAACTCGAGCGAGAATTTCATATAGAATTTAATAATAATTTAATTGTAAACTCTTCCTCCCACAGAATAGTAGACTCCTGTTTCGCGAAGGAAAAACTTATTTTAGAAATATTAATGAATATTTATTAGAAGAGGAATAATTCACAAACGTATTTTTATTACGAAATTATTAACACACGTCTTGTATTTCTCCATTAAATAGCAGTATGTTTTTTAGATACGAGTTGAAAATTATTCTTGAACAGCCTCATACGCACGGAGATACCAATGAAGCACTGTAACCCTAACGTTCCTGCTGGAAATGGATGATTTACAAGACAAAATGGATTTCTCCATCATTGTGAAACATGGATAACTACCCGAAATACATCTCCTTCAACTACCACTAATTGCTCCGTATTACCAGGATCGATATCCAGCGTCACGGTAGTTGAAAGCAAAGTGGCGCTCATTTCTGTTCGATTGCCGTGGACGTCGCGCGACGAAAGACGCTTCTAACGAGCGCGCGTCCGATTTCGTGGAAGCGGGCCCCGTGGCCCCGTGGCCCGGCGACGCAGTCAAAGCCCAGGCCGCCACGTGAAAGGGCTCGGCCCTTCGCCCGCGGGCACAGACAGGGGTGCAGCGAAAAGGCGATCGCGCTGGGGACGGCGGAGATGGTGACGGTAACCGCACAGGCACGGCATTGGTGATGGGCAAGATGTCTTTAGAAATAATAATAATAAAAAAGTTATGTAAAACAACATTTTAAAAGATGTTAAACTATAATTAAATTGGGGGTGCAAGTTATATGTATGGTGTGTTATATGTATGGTGTGTTTGTGAGACTATTCGGTTTGTAGGCAATTACATTGAAATACATGAAGTTTTTATACGTTACTAGGTAGAAACCCGTCAAAAATTTGACGGTGGATCTGAGATAAATATGGAAATACTGTACCCACACTAATGTTCACAATATATTGCATTGTTTGGATCTTCAGGGTATAACGAAGATATTTTTTTTTTTGGTTTATTTAAGGTCACATCAACATCTTAGGTCATTAGCGACCACTATTTCTGTTAACGGTATGGTAACTATGTGGATGAAACGATATGGTGATTGATGATAAGGGGTGAAAGGACGAACACAAATACAACCATGCCCGAGGCGGGACTCGAACCCGCGACCCTTCGGTCCGAGATCACTACGACACTACTGCCTTAGCGATCTCGGCCACCGGGCCGGCAACGAAGATATTCTGTGATGAGGAGTTCCCAAAATTTTGAACACGTATGGCCCATGACCAGGTGGCAATGCAATATCGGCACAAAAGATATAGCACTATTATACTGAAGGATATTATTTCTAAAGTTTTTTGATGTGTCACCATCTCCTGTAAACAACTGTTTGATTTCTTCTGGCATATTGCTCGAAGGTATACTTATTTTCCCATTTAAGCAACACAGAGTAAATCGTTTGCAGAATTTATCTCACATGGAAAGTACAAAGCAGAACAAAACTGACATTTCATAGACAATGACCCAATAGAAAACGAAATGACCTCACTATCACGACACCTACGCTGACTTTCTCTTTCCCTGCGTCCAGTTAATGTACGTTTGCGTCTTTTAGGGCGCGTGGACAACGATTCGACATAACCTGTAAACAACTTCACTAAAGTACAACCGAGCAAAACCCACTGTGCGAATGTTCTCTACAAAATACACCACAGAAGCAAATAGATGCAAACTGTCAACACCACAATGCAATTATTACACTGAAAAAAACCCTTGACAAATTGTAAACAAATCTCAACAATCAAAACAAAACATCGTGAACTCATATCCGGACTCATGTATATCCATTTTGAAACTGCTACCATTTGAAAGAAAACAATTGATAAGCGTACTATTAAAGAGTGATTTAATTAATTAATGTACACCGTAAATGTTGGTGAATCAACACAAACAATATCTGATAACACATCTAGGGATCATATTCTTCATATAAAAGAAAAAAAAATACACAATTGTTCAGAAGCTCTAAATGAAGCCATGGCAGAATACCTGGTAATTTTTTTTAAATATATAGATTCATATTTTTTTGTATGTTTGTAATATATGTACTTTTTTTCGTAACGTCATATGTCAAAAACACATCATCTTTCAAATCAAATTGATCTGTCATATTTCGAAGATAATGAGAAGGTTCAATTATATTGATATATTATATTAGAATGTGCTGCATATTTAGTATTTAACTACATTTTCCAACAAACATTGGTGTATTTTATAATACAATCATCTAAGCTCGGGGATTCAAATCAGGGATATGGAAAAACTGTTAAGACAGCATGTGTAAATGTGGCGGCTGTGTAGTAGTGATGTCAGCGCCTGCGACAATAAGAAAAGACGTGAAAAAGTGAGCGGTGATGACCATCTTAAACCAATGGAAAATAGAAACGGCGTCAACAGCAGCGTCGGTGCAAGTGGCGGTAACGTGGGTCAGAGCTGGGGAGGGAGGGGGCGGGAGAAGAGCGAACGCGGTAGTGATGCCGATGCCTGTGTGCTGAATCAGCGGCGCAGCTTCTACCCCGGAGAGAGAGAGACAGAGAGGGGGGGGGATGCTGGGCGAACGGCGGCGCGGCGCAGATGCGGCGTCGAGCACAATGCGAATCCAGTTCCGCCCTTTTTAAACCCCCGAGGAGCTTGGCGCGGGGGGCACGCGTCGCCACTGCCGCCGCCGCCGCCACCACCACCATCGCCGCCTCTATCGCCAACACCACCGCCGGCCCGGCCACTACCACCGCCAGTGGCACCGCCGCCGCCGCCACTGCCACTGCCACCGCCACTGCCACCGCCACCGCCACTACCACCGCCACTACCACCGCCACTGCCACCGGGCCACTGCCACTGCCACTGCCACCGCCACTGCCACCGCCACCGCCACCGCCACTGCCACCGCCACTGCCACCGCCACTGCCACCGCCACTGCCACCGCCAGCCACTGCCACGCCACTGCCACCGCCACTGCCACCGCCACTGCCACCGCCACCGCCACCGGGCTACCACCGCCGCCGCCGCCGCCGCCGCCACTCTGCCGCCGCCGCCGCCGCCGCCGCCGCCGTTGCCGCCGCCGCCGCCGCCACTGTCACTGCCGCTGCCGCCACCGCCACCGCCACCGCCACTGCCACCGCCACTGCCACCGCCACTGCCACCGCCGTCACCCCCACCGCCGCCGCCGCCGCCGCCACTGGGGGTGGGGTTAGAGAATTGTGAGTAGGGGGCGAGGGGTGCGCGCCCCCTTGGAACCAGGCCCCTGGGGTGCGCTCCCCCCGCGCGGGGCACGCGTATTAGGGCACCTTCTGGCGCCCCGAGCGGTCGCCACGCGCGGCGCGGGCTGTTTGTTGGTCAGGGACAAAAAACTGGTGAGATCCTTAAGAACGTTAATGCTATTCTACAACTTCCAAGATTATTATCTGCTCTTTCAAACACAGGGCGTAACCACCGTTTTAAAAAATTAAAAAATAGTAGGTTGGAATATTCCGCACTTCATCAATCTTAGTTTTAAAACTGAAAATAGCTACTAACTAGTACCTAACTTCCAGTGTTTGTAACAACTCGTGCAACGTGAATTACAAATGAATGAAATTCGTGAATTACAAATGAATAAAATATTACAATTTAACATCATGTCTAGAATAAATTTATAATTAATTTACAACAAGTGGCCCATGTTTACTAATCCATTTTCTTTCAGTTCCTCCACTTTAGAATTGCTGAAATTAAATTACGGTCCCTCATTTTGTTTCGAATATGGCGCAATTTTATCTTCCGCAACTGACTTTCCGTGATCTTACTTTCGATAGATATTATCATGATTTGCTCGAAATAAATTAACTTAAATTTTCCCCAAAGAATACGACTATTTTATTTTATGATGCGCTTTTATCCATCATTTGATTGTTTCAAAGTTCATTTTTGCATCATTGTGTGGATCTTGATTCAACTAAACTCGTACGTGTTGACAGTGAGTTGGTGCGAAATGAGACTGGTTCAAAAGCGAATAAAGCCAAGCCAATATGAATGTTTAGGAAACAAACTGTAAACGAGGTAGTTTGTCTTGTTATGGGTTCCAGAGGAAAACCTAGCAACTTCGTGTTTCCCTAGGCTCGTGCCGACGACGCCACCGCCACCGCCACCGCCACCGCCACCGCCACCGCCACCGCCACCGCCACCGCCACCGCCACCGCCACCGCCTCCGCCACCGCCTCCGCCACCGCCTCCGCCTCCGCCACCGCCTCCGCCTCCGCCACCGCCTCCGCAACCACCTCCACCACCGCCTCCGCCTCCACCTCCGCCTCCGCCACCGCCACCGCCACCGCCACCGCCACCGCCACCGCCACCGCCACCGCCACCGCCACCGCCACCGCCACCGCCACCGCCACCGCCACCGCCACCGCCACCGCCACCGCCACCGCCAATGCCACTGCCACCGCCACCGCCACCGCCACCGCCACCGCCACCGCCACCGCCACCGCCACCGCCACCGCCACCGCCACCGCCACCGCCACCGCCACCGCCTCCGCCTCCGCCTCCGCCTCCGCCTCCGCCTCCGCCACTGCCTCCCCCACTCTACCGCCTCCGCCATCGCCGTCGCCACCAACCCCGTCACCGCCACCGCCTCCGCCTCCACCACTCTACCGCCACCGCCTCCTCCTCCGCCGCCGCTACTGCCTCCGCCATCGCCGTCGCCACCATCCGTCACCGCCCCCGCCTCCGCCACCGCCGCCGCCAACGCGGTGCCACACGCCATCTCCCGCTGCTCGCTTGTTTTTACTCGTCGCGGAGGTGCTAAGAGGATTGGAGGAGCCGCGAGGGCCAGTTTTCTTTGGAATTGTGTGAACACGAGGGTGCGTGTGTATCGGTCAACTCCGTCGGAAGATGGGGGAGGGGGAGGCGGCAACTTTCCGCGGTTGTAAAGTTTGGGTCCCGCCCGTCGTCTTTTTCTTCTCACCTTGTGGGTTTTAAAGAGTTGGCAGGTTTTGTGCCAAGTGGCCGTCGCTCGATACCAACTGACGGTGAGAAACATTCTCGGTTTCGTTGTGGTTCACTTGCCAGGTACACACTGCCAAAGGGAATTGGAATTTGTATCGTTGGCACTTTCCTAGTTTGTTCTCTCTTCTGCGGCAAATACCACAGCTTGCTTTTAGATTGTGATACACAATGGTATATCACCATGTGTTATGTATATAAGAGTATATAATGTATTATATACAATATATTATATATTGTATACGTACGTATAGAATATTTTTATATATGCGGTAAGCCGGCATTTAATCTCTGATCAATTTACTAATACAAACTAAAAGTCTCCTCTAGTTCCTTTAGTGGTGTTTAATTTTACGGCTGTCTCAAAAAATTAGTGTTTATTTTGCAAAAATAATTTATTTCGAAATACTATAAGATCTCATGAACTATTCCATTTATTTCAGATAGGTCTCTCAAAAGAGTATCGCTGAGAATTAAACCTGGTCCTATTTAACAAAGTTCTTCGCGTTTTCAAAAAATCTTATCTGCAATGAATGAATCATGTAGGATGATTTCAAATTATTATTTTAGGTATTCTAATAGACTAATGTGTTTAGAGTTGTTGATGGTACTTGAAATGATTTACATTACTCTATATATTTTCACGACTGCGACTCCATCTGCGTCTACTGGCAATCTCTTGAACATTATCAAGCAATTCTTTCACAATTTGAAATACGTTTAATATGTTTTGTGGAGCAATAATGGCAAATAATTTATAATACTTCAAGGCAGATACCACCCGAATGTTTCCACAGATCGTTGTAAACCTTCGTCCTCTTTTTATTGCCTCATTCCTTTCTCCTCCTCACAACTGTAAACACGGTGCCATTAGCACCGTATTCAAAATTAATTTCTGCGAGTCATATCTCATTTAAAATTACCCTTCCTTCTCGCTTTAAAAGCCATAACGCGCACGTAGCCAACGTGATCCTGCGTTTCCCATCGCGCCACTTAGTGAAATAAAAACCGTCGGTATTTCGCATTCTATTTTCGACACTGTAAAACGCGTCGCTGCCAGGAATTCTATTACGTGATTGGAGGGCCTTCCTCCTATCTTTTAATCCTCAGGCGGATGCAGCGGTGGTAGAGGCGGTGGTTCGGAGGACGGGTAGGGGCGGGGGGAGGGACTGTTTGAACGGAGAGAGGATGATAAAATTTCCCTCGTAAAGGATCTCATCTCGCGTGAACAGTGCGTAAGCGCGGCTTAGAGCCCCGTCGCCCGTTTCGTCAACGCCGGATGCGTCGCTGGAAGTAGGACGGATGATCGACGTTGAGCGTGCGGAATCGATTTTGTGCTTTTTATAGTTTCTCTCGTCAGCACGGTTTTGCTGAGGAATGTTAATAACCTCGGTTTTACAGGTCGGGAAATCATTGCCACCAACGTGATGCTATATCCGCCGGTTTTAAAGGGGGATTACGTTTTGTGTCTTGCTGTGAATGAGATGCAGAACAACATCGACGCTAAGTACAAATTTCAGACGGTATTGGAAGATTTTATACTGAGACGAAGTTTTGTCTGATTGGAAAACTGTTTAACTGGAGAGACGAAATTTGAGATTTGTGAACAGAATACTCGAAATGAAATTTTGTAGATAGCTCATTTTCGTTTAACACTAAAATTATTAATTTAGGTCTTAGCAATCCTCATTTGTGGTTAGCCGACTGCTGAGAAGTACCACGGTTATTTTAGGAAACGATTGCACGAGCTGTTCTTTTCTTTTTTCCTTTTTTTTGCGGCGTTTAAGAACAACATTTCTCAATAATATTTAATATTATTGAGGCGTGCCGATTGGCTGTGATTATGCGTATCTCCTAGAGGAATTGATTACTTTGTTTCTCGAGTAATCGCATTGCAATAAAACCTATCTTTGCAGTTTTCCTTTTCCAACCGACGGAAATTTGCAGAACTAGCCGCCTGAGATGTATAAGATAGCATCTAGAAAAAGTATAATATAAACCGCGATCTTCATGTAAGTATGTGAGACATGTATCTGTCGGCGCTAACTGAGGTGGATCAGTGGCAACATAGTTTCCTCTGTAGCGTCGTTGACGGGAAGGTCCTAGGGTTCGAGTCTCGTTCGTAAGGGACTTTCGACACTGGCAACATAGCCGGTTGGAATTCACTGCCGGATGAGATTTCTAGTTCCGCTTGCTCATATTAGCAGTTTTTCATGGGTTCTGTGATGTATTACAGGCGAATGTATTGCAATACCCTAACAAAAGGACCGTGGATGGCGCGCAATTTTTCCTTCCTCATCAATGTTTCCTTCTTTTTTCTTACACACAGACTTACAATTACAACCAATACACTACCATACGTTTCGGGAGCTTAGAACTTTCCCGTCTGGGGCGGTGCCTCGTTGGGGGAGATACCTGGGAGGGAAAATCGGGCAAGGCGGCGAGTGTGTCGGCGCTGGATCTCACGTTCCAGCAGGAAAGGATCCCAGACCCCTTTCGGGATGTAACGTTCTCTCCGGCTATGTGAGGAATGACACACGCGGAATCAAATACCCGCACTGTACGCCGCCGCAGTGGGAGCCGCGTGTCGCTTGGCCACGCCTGTTGTCGAAGGGGTTGAGGGGAGCGCGGCACGTGCCCGAGCCAGCCCCTCCCCCCCCCCCGCTCGGGGAATGGCGCGCGGCACAAGCGGCTTAATTCGTTCGCCCGCCGCCATCGCCGCTATAGGCGCCGCCGTCAACGTTACGTTTTTATAGCGTTTACCGTCGACTCCCGTAATGGAATAGCGTTCATAATAGTAATTTGCATTTATGGCCGAGTTCGCATTGTGCGTTACTAATTAACCCGAGCGCTCCCAAGTTTAACTCGCTCTTAGACCGCGAGGAGCGCTCCGAGCGTCTACGGCGCCGTCGGTTGCCCGAGCGAAAAGGAGTTGCAGAGGGAGCAGTGAAGTTTGTTATTGGGAGACCATTGTTCTCACGTTGAATGGTTACATCGTAAACGTTGAATGGGTACACGACACCGGATACTTAAACCAAGGAATTGGACTAAATGAACCTTTTTGGTGGAAACAATTTAAAAATAATCTTCCTGAGGAATGGTCGAAACGTCGGCCACACAGCCTTCGACGCGGTGTCACCCGAACATCCAAGATCATTCACGATTTAAAAATAATTTTATTTACTTTAAGGAACACAATTGCTTGTGATGAAAATAAATACTTCACCCATGGTATGCCTTCTTGAAATAAGTGGGAGTTAGACATATTTTTAAAAAGTCAATATTTATCGCGCTAAAAATTAGCGAAAGCAAATATATAACTATCAATTTTGGTTTATAATGCATTAAAATTCTAGATCGTGTAAAAAATCAATCACAGTTATTCCTAGAAATTTTAATTTGTGTGGTTCATTCGAAAGAATGTTTTCCTCACACGTAAGTCTTTTTCTGTAGATCTCAAACGAGAGAGGAAGACACGTAGGATGAAACATCCACAGAGCTACATATATTATGTTTTTAACCACAATTTATAATGAGAAAAAGTTTTAATGAGTTATTCCATGATGAAGGTCGTAATTGTATGTGTTATCAAATACTGACATCTTGAGAACAAGACAACTCTTTGGATTTCTCTGGACCACAACACACACACTATAATTTGATACTTAAATCTCAATATCAACAGATGTCATTTATTGAAATAATTGAAAACAATTTTTCTTGACTGAATTAACAAGCGTCTACCACAATATTAATTTCGTAGAATTTATTTTTATTATCGGAATAAAGGGACTAAAATGACGCGAACGGCAAGATTAACTTTTTTGAAAATTGAAATGAATAAATTGATTATTTCATGTTTCCGGGCACGTCAACTGCTAATGTCGATAGTCCCCTAAGTGTACTGCATGTTTTTCCCTCGGAAGATCGCGGTGATCTTCCCCTTCTGGATGGTGAGACCCGATGCCGATCTACACGTCGGATAGCGAGGTTTTCCCCGATTAGGTTTCTTCAACCATCAAGGCATCGCCCCTGCCGGGACAAGCTCTACGTTTTCGACTAGTCTCCAGACACATGTGCTATTGTAGTGCATGTTGGTGTAAGTGTGTATAAGTAAGGGTGAGGATAGGACAAAGAAGAGGAAGGAAAGATCACGCACAGACCTTGCTTGTTTGTTAGGATACTGCTCTCACATTCGCCTGTTGTTGATCGTAGAAATCACGGTAAACTATCGATCAGAACCGGACGATTGACTTCTCCTCCAGACAGCGGCTGAATTCGACCGAGCTATCTGTCGAAACTCCTGCCTTCGCAGGGGGCCCGTCGGGACTTGAACTCTAGCTACTCGCAGTCAGGGGCAGTGCAATCAAGCTCTGGTCCACCTAAGTTAGTAGATTCATGAGCAAATCGTCATTAAACATAGACATTACATAAATTACTTTTACCCGCGTTACTTTATTTCGAGGGTCATGTTAAACGTAAAAACCGTTCGTAACAACGACGCTGCAGCTTACGAAAGAATTGGGAGGAATTAATTTATTTTTTGCAAAGGGAGCATGTTTTTAAGGGTCGCGTTCACAAAAATCAAGATGCAAGGCACGGAAGCGCCAAGTGCGTGAGAATGCTGTCGGTTGGCGTCGCACGCGACCGCCACGCGCGAGTGGCCTGTCCGGCGCGGGGCGGGGCGGGGCGGCGTGGCGTTCCGCAGGGCTGCAGAGCGCGGCGCGGCTCCGAGCGCGTTTTTGCCGCGCGCAGGGCACTCCTTCGTGTTCACGTCAGGCGCGCCGCCGGCGGCGGTGGCGGCGGGGGCGGCAGCGGACGTGTAAACAGCCCTAATTGCGCGCGCGGGATTCGGAACGAAGCCCCGGGGAGCGTGCACGCCACCCACACTCCCCTCGCTCGCCACACACCGCCCCGCGCCGTTCTCTCTCTCGTTTCTCTGTTCACCCTGCGTGTCTCGGTCTTTCGCACCCGCCTCGCTCGTCCCGCATCGCTCGTTGGACCCGACTTGTTTGTCCGACTCCTCTGCTAGGCCCGTCCCACCTGAGCTGCCCGATGAACCAGCCTTATCCGCCTCACCTGCCTTACCCGTCTCACCCGTCTCACCCGTCTCACCCGTCTCACCCGCCTCACCTGCCTCGCCCACCTCACCCGCCTCGCCCACTTCACCACGAGAGAGAATGGCATGGCGCGGTGTGTGGCGAGCAAGGAGATGTATGTGTACATAAATACATCATCATGCTCGCCACACACCGCGCCACTCCGTTCTCTGTCGTTTCTCTGTTCGTCCTCTGTGCCTCGGTCTTTCGCACCCGCATCGCTCGTCCCACCTCGCTCGTTGGACCCGACTTGTTTGTCCGACTCACCTGCAAGGCCCGTCTCACCTCAGCTGTCCGATGAACCCGCCTCACCCGCCTCACCCGCATCGCCCACTTCACCACGAGAGAGAATGGCATGGCGCGGTGTGTGGCGAGCAAGGAGATGTATGTGTACATAAATACATCATCATGCTCGCCACACACCGCGCCACTCCGTTCTCTGTCGTTTCTCTGTTCGTCCTGTGTGCCTCGGTCTTTCGCACCCGCCTCGCTCGTCCCGCATCGCTCGTTGGACCCGACTTGTTTGTCCGACTCACCTGCAAGGCCCATCTCACCTCAGCTGTCCGATGAACCCGCCTCACCCGCCTCACCCGCCTCTCCCGCCTCACCCGCATCGCCCACTTCACCACGAGAGAGAATGGCATGGCGCGGTGTGTGGCGAGCAAGGAGGATTATGTATACATAAATACATCATCATGCTCGCCACACACCGCGCCACTCCGTTCTCTGTCGTTTCTCTGTTCGTCCTGTGTGCCTCGGTCTTTCGCACCCGCCTCGCTCGTCCCGCATCGCTCGTTGGACCCGACTTGTTTGTCCGACTCACCTGCAAGGCCCATCTCACCTCAGCTGTCCGATGAACCCGCCTCACCCGCCTCACCCGCCTCTCCCGCCTCACCCGCATCGCCCACTTCACCACGAGAGAGAATGGCATGGCGCGGTGTGTGGCGAGCAAGGAGGATTATGTATACATAAATACATCATCATGCTCGCCACACACCGCGCCACTCCGTTCTCTGTCGTTTCTCTGTTCGTCCTGTGTGCCTCGGTCTTTCGCACCCGCCTCGCTCGTCCCGCATCGCTCGTTGGACCCGACTTGTTTGTCCGACTCACCTGCAAGGCCCGTCTCACCTCAGCTGTCCGATGAACCCGCCTCACCCGCCTCACCCGCATCGCCCACTTCACCACGAGAGAGAATGGCATGGCGCGGTGTGTGGCGAGCAAGGAGGATTATGTATACATAAATACATCATCATGCTCGCCACACACCGCGCCACTCCGTTCTCTGTCGTTTCTCTGTTCGTCCTGTGTGCCTCGGTCTTTCGCACCCGCCTCGCTCGTCCCGCATCGCTCGTTGGACCCGACTTGTTTGTCCGACTCACCTGCAAGGCCCATCTCACCTCAGCTGTCCGATGAACCCGCCTCACCCGCCTCACCCGCCTCTCCCGCCTCACCCGCATCGCCCACTTCACCACGAGAGAGAATGGCATGGCGCGGTGTGTGGCGAGCAAGGAGGATTATGTATACATAAATACATCATCATGCTCGCCACACACCGCGCCACTCCGTTCTCTGTCGTTTCTCTGTTCGTCCTCTGTGCCTCGGTCTTTCGCACCCGCATCGCTCGTCCCACCTCGCTCGTTGGACCCGACTTGTTTGACGGCTCCTCTGCTAGGCCCGTCTCACCTGAGCTGCCCGATGAACCCGCCTCACCCAACTCACCCGCCTCACTCGCCTCACTCGCCTCGCCCGCTTCAGCACGAGAGAGAATGGCGCGGTGTGTGGCGAGCAAGGGGATGTCTGTATACCTACATACATTCATCATCATGCTCGCCACACACCGCGCTACGCCATTCTATCTCGTTTCTCTGTTCATCCTGTGTGCTTCGGTCTTTCGCACCCGCCTCGCTCGTCCCGCATCGCTCGTTGGACCCGACTTGTTTGTCCGACTCTTCTGCAAGGCCTGCCTCACTCGAGCTATTCGGTGAACCTGCCTCATCATCTTCGCCCCCTTCACCTGCCTAATTCGCCAGGCCCGCCTCACCTGCGTCTCCCAACGTGCCTGCCTCACCCCCTCGCCCACTTCACCTACCTAATTCGCCAGGTCTGTCTCACCCGCGTCGTCTGCTTCATCTGCCTAATTCGCCAGGTCTGCCTCACGCGCGTTGCCCAATGTGCCTGCCTCACCCGCCTCGCCCGCATCACCTGTCCAATTCGCCAAGCCCGCCTCGCCCACCACGCCCAACGTGCCTGTCTCACCCGCCTCGCCCGCTTCGCCTGCATGACTCGCCAGGCTCGACTCACCCGCGTCACCCGCCTCATTCGCCTCAACAGCTTCACCTGCCGGGCCCACTTCATCCGCATCGCCGGACGTACCCCGCTTGCACAACTCAGCTGCCCTGGCCTAGGTGGCTAAATTACTCGATCTGATAGACTTAGTCACTCCGGTCGACTCAGTCGACTAAGCAGGCTCAGCGTTCTTAGCCTGGCCAACTGGCTCAGCTGATTCAACTCACTTGGATGACTCAGCCGACTCTTTCATCATACCCACAGCATTTGCGTCAGCTTTATTTCTGATATCCTAATTACTCTAAATTCAAGCCACACTAGCTCCACACTCTCTCCATTCCTCAAGACACACTCTCTCCATTCCTCAAGACACACTCTCTCCATTCCTCTCTCTCCGTCTCTGTCTCATGGACATTTTCGTTTTTCACGTACGTTTTCTCTCTCTCTCTCTCTCTCTCTCTCTCTCTCTCTCTCTCTCTCTCTCTCCCCTCTCTCTCATTTATTCACACCTGGAATAAAATAAATATTTTCTACTTGCTATTTACTCTTTGCTTTAATCTACACTGCACCTACAGTAATATTACTTCCCGCACTTACCCTCATTATTTTTCTCTTTCCCTTCTCGCTTCCTGTATTCTTCTCTAGTAAGCACTGTCATCACATCTAGTTCACGTCCGCTTCTCTCACATCAACGGCATCGTCGATCTACCTTTCTCACTCTCGATCCATTTGGCTCGAAGCGGTTGTGTAGAAGGCGGATGATAAATAGCAGGGCCATGGGGCTGGCGGGCCGGGGCGGGGTGGGGAGAAGTGCAAGGATGGCAGTCGCGTCAGGAGGCAGGGTGCGGGAAGGGTGAAGCGGGAGGCCGGACGCGCTCGGTAAGTACGGTAATTAGGCCGCCCAACAGCGGAGGGAGCGCGCGCAAGAAAGGGGGAGCGGCTCGGCCCGCATGCGATAGCAGGTTCCGGCGACCAGAAAGAAACTCTGGTTACTCAGGTGGAGTCGTGAGCAGCCCTCCATTTGGGACCATTAGCCTTTTCGGCGAGGGTACACACGGCAGCGCTGATGAAGGTGTACAGACTGATCCACCCCTTGCTACCTTTCGCGCAAATAATGCGGTAGTTGGCTCATCAATGAGACCTAGGGAGGGTCGCGGGTTTATTGAAGGCTACCTCTCGTTGCCACGGAAACGCATTGCGCTTGGAGGTTCCTTTTGATGTTCTTCTGCTTGTTATTTGAGTCTGTTTATAGAAGGAATGCTGAGGGGCGAGTTTCCTTTTAATTAATGTGTACAGTGAAACCTGCTTGGAAAAAAGGATGCTGAACGTGACACGACTAAAAACTACTTGTGACTAACGAAGGTCCAACTTTTACCCAGTTACCTGATCCAACGCGGTTAATACTTGCTGTTTAAGTGTAGACAGACATAGTATTATGGCCTATTGTTGTTTTACACGAAAATTTATTAGAATTTTATAGCGAAACTATTACTGATCCGTTAAAGGATTTTTAACCAAATTGCTCTGGTACGACCGTATGCGGGACATAAAAAGCTACATCAAAATCGGTCACCCCGGATGTAAAACTCACCACTAGATTGCTAGCAAAATTATTTAACCACTCTCTCACCGCGACAACTGATCTGATATTTAACCAGCTTACACGTACGATTAATACGACGGTAAGTATTTATTCGATTTCGCGCTTCTGCACTTTCCAATCTGAGTGGTAGAGTGGTATTCGGGGAAATTGCGCCGATGAAGAGCAAACTCCATTGAGAGGAAGCTCATGAAAAACCACCAACAAAATTGCGAAGTGGCAGCGTAGCCAGCGGACCGGAATAATGGAACTGTCGCGGTGACACGCAGAACAGCTCGTCGCGTCACAACGTCACAGTTTCTGCCCAGTTCCTCCCATCGACGCCCACTGCTGCCCGTTCTTTCCCCCGACCCCGGGTTTCCTACTTCAGTTTATAATACTCACGCTGCTCTTTCCTTACAATGCTCAACTCTTCGCGTTTCGACCTATGTCTTCTCCCATACATGGCTTAGTGTACGCTGTTATTTTGCTTCGAAACGGTCTTTGGTCTCCTGAATGTCTCGTGTCTCTGCAACTTCTTTTCAATCTACTCTGAATATGTTGTACACCTAAATTCTAACACTTTAAGTTACAGTATGTAACTATTAGTAGACGATGATAAGAACGTAGATGATTAGCGACACGAGAGTCCTTGTTAAGCGGTCAAATGTGCAAAACCAAAATGAATAAAACAATATCAGTGTTCTTCAGTGTTACAAATTATACCTTTGTTAAATTATACACTTGTGAATTTGTCTCTTTGCCTCGCTCTTGTAAAATCAACCCGCAGCGAGTCATTGCTGTAGATTTTATCACGCCGTAGACACACCTTTTACACACTATTTCGTTCTACCATCCCTTCAATATGTTATGTTCAGTAATGCCAACATCCACTCAGTGCAGTCGCATTGCAACTATTTGTCTCAGCTTATTCCCACTTTTTTTCCATTGAGTTCACTCTTCCTTCCCGCGCTGCCACTCTCATATGTTTCCCAGGTTATTCAGTTCAACCCCTCATGTTTAACGCCACCAAGTCCATCCTAGTAAATGGTGTACCATGCGATCTACGCCATCGCCTCCCTCGATAGCCACACTTTCTCTTCGAGCCACACCGTCGCCGACCGTACCGCACCCCGATTAGCTTCCACTCGACTCACCACGCCCGACTCCGCTCCACCGACCCCCGCTCCGCCCCGCTCCGCCCCGCTCCGCCCCGCGCTCCACCCGCTCCGCCCCGCTCCGCCCCGCTCCGCCCCGCTCCGCCCCGCTCCGCCCGCTCCGCCCCGCTCCGCCCCGCTCCGCCCCCCGCTCCGCCCCGCTCCGCCCCGCTCCGCCCCGCTCCGCCCCGCTCCGCCCCGCTCCGCCCGCTCCGCCCCGCTCCGCCCCGCTCCGCCCCGCTCCGCCCCGCTCCCCCGCTCCGCCCCGCTCCGCCCCGCTCCGCCCCGCTCCCCGACTCGCATCCCGAATAGCATTCTCCCGCCCACCGCCTCGCTTCACACCGACCTGCCCCCTCCTCACCTCTGTCCAATCCCGCCCCTTACCGCTCTCCCCATCCGCTCCGCTCCGCCCCGTCCAGCCCCGCCCCCCCACCCCGCCACGTCCCACACAGGCACGCACCACACGGCTCCGCCCAGTCCCGTTTAGTCCCGCCTCACTGCGCATCGCCCCGCTACGCCACTGTCTCGCACCCCGTGCCGCCCGCCCCGCCACACTTCGCTCCGTTCTGACCCACTCCGAACCTCGCGTCCCACCACGCCCCGCTCCGCCAACGCCCGCACGGCCAGTGCCGTAGCGGTCACGCGGGCCCCGCGCCACTCGCTAATGACTGATTTATTGTGTTTACATGGCGGATTCTTCTGCGGCCGGAACAACGAACCCGGGACCCGCGGCGCTCGCGCAGAGTAATTACGCCCGAATTTCCGGCGGCGGTCGCCACCGCGCCACGAATCTCGCGATGACACACGACCGTCGCCACTCCCACCACCCCTACACCGCCACCTCCTCCCCTGCTCACTGGTCTAAAATCTGAAATGGGTCGTAAGGCTTACTCCCAGAAAAAGAGCGAAATTGGGTTACTTAATTCTGCGTATGGTTTTGGATGTTCGAAAATAAATGATAAAGCTTTGGAAATTGGTAATTGGGTGTGATAAAATAGTGTATTTTTCTCTAGAATCTTATGGAATTTATGAAATTATACGTTATTGAAAGAGAAAATGTGTGTCAACGAGATTTTGAGCAAATAGAGAATATTGAAACAGCATCTTCCGTCTTTTTGAAAAGAGTAATTTTTCTAAAAGAAGTATTCGGACATCTGTCGCCTTTAAAATATGTAGTAAAAATAAAGAGAAACTTAGAAATACATCAACCAAAATAACGTCTTTGAAATTTATTTACCTTTGATTAATTCACGATTATTTACCTCTTATTTGAGAATTTATGGAATATATACGTTCTCGCAAATGACATATTTTGCTCCGGGCGCGTTTGGTTTGAGCCCACTGCGCTGTGTTGACAATCGCCACCCCCCAAACCTCCACCCCCGTGGGGTGGATGAGAGAGTGGGCGGACGGGCGGGCAGAGGACGCGACTGTCGCTGAGGGACACTGGTCAAGCGGACGCCACGCCACTATGCCTTATTTGCGCGCTCTCGCTGACGTAAATTTTGCCTCCGATGGTGCTCTGGGGTAGGAGCGCGAATGACTGTTCAGCCTTCCTTCCACTCCGTTTATCGCTTCAACGCTGCACTCTCGTTCGTTAAAAATCTCTGTTATTTGCATTTCACAATTTCTTTCTTTGTTGTGCGGTTCATGTAACAACATTTTCTACAAATTATTCAGTGACATCCTTCTCTCATTTTATCTCTTTTTGTTCTATTAATCATATTTGGATATTTATAAAAACTGCTTATTTTGTTTTGTAATTTGTAATATTTGCATTGAAAATATTATGACATAATATATCAGCCGTAATATTGTGTTAATTACAAAATATCATAGCAGGCATTCTGTTGTTTGCATTGAAGTAATGCATACATTACAGTGTGCTCTAGCACTTATTTCATTGGAAGGACACTTTGCAGCCTTCATTCTTCTTTGTGTAATGTACGTGTACATTTGCAACCAAGATGCGTTGAACAATAAACTACATTGTTTTACAGCTGTAAACAATTAGTGGACTTTCTCATGTTTTATTTGGTTATCCACAAAAATCACATAGGGGGACACAAAAGACAATGTAAGGAATACAGAATTGCTTCCGAAAGATAATTTAAATCAAGAAACGAAGTTTCAAATACGAAAAGGAGTACAAATATAATGTATATAAAAGAGAAAACAACATAGAAAATAAGAAAAGAAATGATGAAGACGAATGAGCGGATAGAAATAGGACGAACAATTTTACGAAAAAAAATGTTGAAAATTTTCATTATACTTTTTAAAATGAATAACCAGTAAATTAAGAACTAAAAAAACCAACGCCATAGTTTAATAAATATTACTAATCTGATTTTACATAAATTAATTACCTGATTAACTATATTTTTTTGAGATTCTTAATTGGCCAAAAATGTGTGAATTTCGTTTTCACAACATGAATCAAACCTCACGTATCAATGTGTTTTCTCTGAGTGACACGCTATTCGCAGCTCTGCAATGCGTTTACAAGTCACGAGCTCGTGCGACGCAGCTGTCTGCTGTTTGAGAGCGCGAGAGCCGCAGCGGGGAATCCCCTTCAAAGGCTGTAATGTGCTCCCACTGCCGCCTTTATGGACACAGTGGGGCCTCAAAGTACACAAGACAGTGACTGGAATTAGCTTCAGCCTTTGTATGAAGAATACTAATACCGCACGCTGGGCTCTCTTCCGCTTGTCTTTTCGGTCTCGTAAGAACCGGAATGTTTCTTTATACACGAAATAATGACTTTCTCTTCTTGTGTGTGGAGGGAAAATTAGCTCAATTTTGTGTCATTATAATCTTTCGTAGAAGATGGAGAATGGCATATAATTGTTCATCTTGATCGATTGGTTAATTGCGAGACGAAATGAAGCATATCTTTTTGCTGAAACAATAAGAGAGGAAAACATCAATATGCATATTAAGGCAGATATTTGTGGTTACGATTTCCATATGAGAAAAGAAACAACTCGATTTTATTTCAAAATATCGTATTATATAACATATATTATATTCACATGTTTCACTAAAAAAGAGATTACTAATGAGATAATTATACGGCTACTATGTTCGGGTAAAATTTATATGGCATTTTTCTTAGTATTCTTTGTTGGGCTTCATTTATTATCACGAATTATTTTTTGCAGAACTCTTTGAGTGTTTTGCGAATGTGCAGTAATCTAAATACAATTTTCTCTTCCTATTACATAATGTAATAAGATTACTGAAATTGAGAATCAAAAGCTGAAGAGAAGAGATATAGAATAATAATTCCTTTCATCAAACAATTACGATGGAACAAGCAAAAAGATATACTTCGAAAATACGTAATTTTATGTCGTTACTAATGGCTACGATTGCACAGGAATGAGCAAATCTAATGTCTACATCGATAAGTTGGTTTGTGTCAGGTCTGTGAGAGTACTGCTCAGGGGCGGATCCAGGCGCCCGGGCGGATCTTTTTTTTTGGGGGCAAGGAAGATTTTTGTTGAATAGAAATATGTTATTATATTTTTAATGTAATTTATGTACTGTAGATATGATGCTATACAATATTATTGTGTAAATAATTACATAATTTGAAAATAAATGTTTAAAGAAATTTTGCCAAATAAAGGTAGGGAAAGAAAACCTCTAGGCCTTTTTCCGTAGGAGGCATCGCCCCCATACCTTTCACCCTGGATCCAGTGGTACTGCTCCAGCATCCTTCTGGTTTTGAGGAAAGACTCCTTAGAAAACTTCCGATCAGGTCAGCTGTCTGCTAGGTACAAGAATAGTTGATTTCGACCGATCTACTTAGCTAATGATGAGAATACACTACCGTCAATACTCAACCCCTAGAACGTCCCGGTCGACGCTGCAGAGACAACGAATGTTACCTCTGAGCCACCACAGCCCCGGTGGAAGCGTCGACTGAAAGTGGCGAGGAGTAGCAAGAGACGTCGGCTTGAAGGCTGCCTCGATACAGATTTGCAGGCTCATTTCGACGCAGCCTCCTTTGCCTCGCGCGCCCCCCATTTGCAGGCTCGTTTCTCGGAGATGAGCCCTTCCCCAATTTGCGTTATTTAATATCGCGACGATTTCCAGGCTAATTTGAGAAGTCGGCTGCTCCGCGATGGTGGACGGTCGCCGCGATGGAGGGCGCATTTTTTTTTAGACGTTCCTCAAATTGGCTGCCATCTTGGCGATTCGTTGCTGCGTTTCGTACTAATAGCTTTCCGATTCGCAATTCTCAGCTCTGCCGGCAAGAATCTCCGATATCGTCGTTCGCAATGCGTCTCGAACAGAGGGCAATTTTCATTACCTCGTGTTCCAGATTCTGGTTCAGCAAGTGGACGGAATGTAACGGTGTTAAAAGTGAGACGGACAATTTATTTCGCAAAATTTAATTAACTTCGTGTACTTACCGACGGTTTATGATTTAAGAGTTCAGCAAAACGATTTGGAATTGAAACTCCACAATTTCAGGAGTTTATTTTTGCCGATGTCACCGTGAGAGTACCAAATGTATGAACATGAATTTGTGATCATATTAGCTTTTTATCTTTAAATTGTGAATAAGTATTGTGATATTTATAAACCGAAATTATACACGTATTTATCAATGGGACACTGTTATAAGGTATTTGTTTCTGAAGCTCTTCCTAGGTGGCACCAAGAATAAGATATTTGAGCAATATGCAAGGGGGGATATATTTTACAATTTTGGCAACAAACTTGTATTTTTCAATATTATAAAACACACGATAAGATAATTAAGAAGAATAAATTAGACTCGGAAATCCAATCGAAATCAATTTGACTTTCTCTCATGAAAAATGGTAACGCCGCTGAGGGCAGACGGGTTGAAATATATTTGTACGTTATTAGTCTGAGAGCTCAGAAAAATGAATTGATAGTCCCTTTATACTCACGAAGAGTACAATGAAAGCTCTCTGACCGTTCTTTGTGAGTTGGAAAACAATATTAGGTACATTTTTTACGTCTCAATTTATCCGGCGTCGAGGCCGCTTTTTTTTTTAAAGGATGCACCATGTGAAAGTTGATCACCAAAGCGACCTAGAAACTAGGTTTTTCCGTCCTCTAGCTAGAGTCCTATACTTCCTGCGTGAGTGATTAGATCGCGGCTTTTGGAGTGCGCTCCACAAATGGAGGTCGAGTCGGAGCGCCTCCCAAAGAAGCGTCGGGCGATTTAGGCCCATTTGCTATTGTTGCCCGGACGCTCATCCCCCCCCCCGCCGTTAGCGTAATGCGCCTCGCGGCCGCGCGGGGCGCTGGCGGGCCTTTCGAACTGCCAATTACGCCCGCGAGGTCTTCATTACCCCCAATGTGCCCGGCCGCAAGGACACAGACGCGAGCGGCGCCGACCAAAGCGGGGGAGGGGGAGAGTCGACGCAGGGCGGGCAACGGGGCAGTGGGGGGGGGGGACTCGAGCGGTAAAAGGGAAGGACACCAGAGCACAGTGCGGAGAGGTGAGGAAATAGTGAGTAGAGAAGTGGTGGGGGTGATGAAGGGGTGCGGGTATAAGAGGTG
This sequence comes from Teleogryllus occipitalis, assembly GCA_011170035.1. Classification (NCBI taxonomy): domain Eukaryota; kingdom Metazoa; phylum Arthropoda; class Insecta; order Orthoptera; family Gryllidae; genus Teleogryllus; species Teleogryllus occipitalis. The sequence goes on from BLKR01003845.1 coordinate 122,879, forward strand.
CAAAAGGGATCTGATTGGTGGAGAGGGACTAGGAGTTGTGGAGAAAAGGTAGAGGTGGGGAAGAGCTAAGGGGGTTTGGCGGGAGATGAGAGGGCAATCAAGGAGAACGACGGTGGGAAGGACGCGGTCGATTTGATTGATTTATTGATTAGTGGTTCCGGGCGAATCAAAGCGCTAATGTCATTAGTTCCGTAAGTGTAGTGCATGTTTTATGTTGGGAAGTAGGAGTGATTTTCTCCGCTGGGTGGCGAGATCTGGTGCCGGTCTAGGTCGGCTTTCGGAGATTTTTCCTCACCCAGGTATCTTCTGTGGCGTCATACGGGTGTAATCAGTACACAGACGAGAGTGGGTTGTAATAACAGCAGGTTTATGCGCAATTTAGACCGTAGTCACAAATAACCAATGCACTGTATACAATTAACTAACTAAATAGACCCCAGAAGAGATATTTACAACGGGTACCACACCGCAACTTACTACCAAATGTTTCGCCGTGCGTAGTACTGCCTGTCCTGAGACCGACTACATGTCTCACTAGTCACGACAATAACTGCCGGCTTTTTGGCCGCGTGCACGTTCGCACCTCTCACGGACGACCTAAGCTGCTGCTGCCAGGATACAAGAAGGAGCTATTGTTCTCACGGCCCTTAAATAGCCCTTGCGATGCTGCCCGCCACCTCCATTGCCTCCGCCCTAACGCCCGCACACCCTGTCGGAAAAGCCCCGTGCGTCATAGCTTCTGCCTTTGTCTACGCATCCGGTGAACACCTCGCGCCACGTGCCCACGCTGTTTTAGCGACACGACGCTACACTTCAAACAGCGGGAAACCTCTTACACCGGGGCAAGCCCTAAGCTCCCGACTAGAGTTCCGACAAGTGTGATGACAGAAGTGTAAGTGAGATGGTGAGAATCTGACAAAGAAGAAGAAGGAAAGAAGTGGTCCGTAGCCCGTTCGTTAGCGTACTGCTCGGGCATTATCCTGGTACTGTTCGGGGAAATCACGGAAAACTATCGATCAGAGCAGCCGGCCACTAGAATTCTCCTCCACACAGCGGATCAGCGGCTGAATTCGACCTAGCAAGTGTCGAAATCAAACGCGGAGAGGGCGACTGGGGAATAAGAACGTGGACAGCGATGAAGTCTGTAAGATTGGGAACAAGAGGCCAGGGCAGTGGAAGGGGCGAAAGTGAGAGTGTCGACAGTTGAGGTAGCGTCCCAGCCGGAGGCGACGCGACGGCGCAGGAGAGGGCGGGGCAGCGAGGGAGGGAGGGAGGGAGGGAGGGGCGGCGGCAGAGTGATTGCGCGGGCACATTGTGAGCGGCCGATCAGTCGGAAACACAATGCGGCCGCTAGCGCCATAGAATAAACAATCGCCGCTCGCAGGCCGTTCTGCGGGCGCTGGCGCGGCACAATGCCCCCGCCCACACCCCCTCCCCCACCCTCACCCCGTGGGGGCGGCACCGCGGGCAGAGGGTGCGCGCGTGCGAACTTCTCACGCAGGCACCCCCTCGCCCCGTTTCCCAAATCCGCACCTTCTTTTCTACAATGCTCTTCACATTATCTGCTTCAATCCGCTTCACCTCTATATTTGCTTATTGGCGGATTACACATCGTGTTCCGGCTAAATAAATCCCAATGTTGCTAATATCGAGCTTAATTTCTTTTGAATTGCAATCATAAGAGTCGATTAAAGACGTATTGACAAATTATTTTTCTGTGATAAGATAATTTGCTGGTTCGTGAATTTGAAAACGACTTGCCGCGAAGTACAGCTTTTAAATGGAGACTGCGCGAAAGGAAAAAAACTCCATTGTGTTCTATAAGAACATGAAATGAATAGCGGTTTTTTCCGACTTTTTCAAATTCTTTAATCGTTCGGAGAATAGACCAAACGATTTAAAATTATAGTAATTTAGTTCATATAATTTTAGAAAGTAAGAAATGATTTTAAAAGTAAATTGTAGGCGCAAAGTTGGGTGACTAATTAATGTCAATGAATTAAATCGGTGTATCATGAAGAAAAGAAAAATGTATTTTGGAAATATTTGTTCAAACTGATTTATTTCTTGAAACAGGTTAATTTCTTAGTCACTTGCCTCAACAACAGTTCTGATCTGAACAAGATCTTTACTGCTTCTGTAACTACTTTCACATTTGGAAATTATGTGAAAACGAGTAACTGTGTATTGATATACGTCTTTAAATTGTCTCCTTTTCTCTATATGAATTAAATGAAGTTGGTGGTGTATTTTCGTTATTAAATTATCTCTGTAATTATTCGAAACGTATGAATTAAAGAAAGAAATCCATCAGAAGAGAGTTGTTAGTGTAACCAAAATAAGTCAGTGCTCTGGTTAAAAATTCGCAAAGCTAACATGTTGAGAAATTTGTGGCGTTTTCACAGCCCTCGCCCTGCAGCGAAAGCTGACGCTCAAACCCAACAAGTTAGTAGAGTTTTCACAGCCAACAACCAACAAGTTGGTGGCAGAAAGTTACACCGTTTTCACTTTAACACAAAGCGAACCGTCGCGTTCGTCAACATGTTTGCCGCTGAAATTTATATTAATGAAAACATAATCCAAGTGGTAAAACAAACCGGCTGCATGAGACAGTTACTATACGATGTTTCCTTCAGACGAATTAACAACCAGGGAAGTTACCGTTCAATTTGCCCATTAGTGGCGATTGCTCTTGCAAGGTTTACTGAATAAAAGGCCAGATTTCTTTTCCTTTTTTCGGGAAAAATATTGTTTCTTTAAGTTTATAGTTATGAGCATGCTACAAAAATTGATACTTAACCATTGAATGAATATTATTTCATCAACTATTAAAACTCAACACGGGTTGATGTCGTGAGTTGTCAGGGAAAATACTAATCTCTGATTAAGTAAATGCAAGTAAAATCTGCCTGAAAATGGGATATAAATACACAGTAATGATTTATAATTAAATGGCTCGTACACAGTAGATTTAAACAAAAACATGGATCATGTAACAAAACGATTTTGTAGATATAATTTCCTGTGGCATCTGTTTCACCTCGAATATGAATTGGTCATACTTGTTGAAACGTAAGATTGTTCGTGATAATTGATGCGACTTTTAAAGAATTCGTTTAAGTTTCTCTAAATGAAAGAAAAAAATGATATTGGACGACTCTTTGGAAGTCGAAGACGACAAACGATAGTTTTATGACAGAAAACATGCAAGAATAGTTTTGCCTAGAAACTGTCTGAATGTATTGCAAATTGCACGACCACGAATACAAAAATCTATCGAACACAAATAGACCCCTCATAAAGTCCCTTCTCTCTTCTCTGTTTAAAAATAGGGTAACGGTTCATAAGCTACATAAACACACTCTTTTGACAGCACATCATGTCTGAATTATTATATGAAAATTGTACACGAGCAAAACCCCGTTTGTTGGACTTTAGATATCATCATAATGGTGAGACCATAACGACCCGACCGACCGATCGATTCACTGAATAAAACGTTCTGCTTATATTATTCTCTCTGCGGCTGGGAGCATGCATCACGAACCGAAACGAATATATTTGCGAGGGCAGTTCCGCTGCAGGGCGAGCCACCCGCCGTGCGGAATCCGATTAACGCCACACGCTGTAGCGCGGCGCGGGCCGTCGCACGCACTGCACGCACAATAAAGTCGCGCGCCGCTCGCCGCTCGCTCGCCCGCCCGCCCGCTCGCCACCGCCGCCGCCGATTTAGTACAAAGCGCGCGAGCAACGACGGAGCCACTCGCCGGGCGCACGTGCGTTGCCACAGCCGCTACTCTGCCTCCGCCGCTCGACTCTCGTCCTCAAAATTAGCTCTAGCCTCACTGCTAGTCATCTTCGCCATCGTCATTGTCTCCACCATCGTCATTGTTTCCGCCATTGTCATTGTCTCCGCCATTGTCATTGTCTCCGCCATTGTCATTGTCTCCGCCATCGTCTTTGTCTCCGCCATCGTCTTTGTCTCCGCCATCGTCGTTGCCTCCGCCATCGTCGTTGCCTCCGCCATCGTTGTTGTTTCCGCTATCGTCGTTGTTTCCGCCATCGTTGTTGTTTCCGCAATCGTCGTTGTTTCCGCCATCGTCGTTTCCTCCGCCATCGTCGTTGTTTCCGCCATCGTCGTTGTTTCCGCCATCGTTGTTGTTTCCGCCATCGTTGTTGTTTCCGCCATCGTTGTTGTTTCCGCCATCGTTGTTGTTTCCGCCATCGTTGTTGTTTCCGCCATCGTTGTTGTTTCCGCCATCGTTGTTGTTTCCGCCATCGTCGTTGTTTCCGCCATCGTCGTTGTTTCCGCCATCGTCGTTGTTTCCGCCATCGTCGTTGTTTCCGCCATCGTCGTTGTTTCCGCCATCGTCGTTGTTTCCGCCATCGTCGTTGTTTTCGCCATCGTCGTTGTTTTCGCCATCGTCGTTGTCTCCGCCATCGTCATTGTCTCCGCCATCGCCATTGTCTCCGCCATCGTCATTGTCTCCGCCATCGTCATTGTCTCCGCCATCGTCATTGTCTCCGCCATCGTCATTGTCTCCGCCATCGTCATTGTCTCCGCCATCGTCATTGTATCCACCATCGTCATTGTATCCACCATCGTCATTGTCTCCGCCATCGTCATTGTCTCCGCCATCGTCATTGTCTCCGCCATCGTCATTGTCTCCGCCATCGTCATTGTCTCCGCCATCGTCATTGTCTCCGCCATCGTCATTGTCTCCACCAACGCTGTGGTGGTGGCATTTAGTACAAAGCGCGTGCGGGCAACGACGGAGTTATTCTCCGGGCGCACGTCCGCTACCGCCGCCGCTGCCAATGCCCCCACCCTGCCTCAGCGGATGACCACTCCCTTGCACGCTACGCTTGCAACAACCCTCAATGGCTATTACCTCTTTTCTTGTGAAGATGCCACCCCAACAGGGTAGCACATCTAGCTTTGCCCTTCCATGTCGACTTCCGTGTTCAAAATCACTGTCCTCATTGCTACTGTGATCTCCGCAAACGTCATTGGCTCCGCCATCGTCATTGTCCCCGCCATCGTTATTGTCACCGCCATCGTCATTGCCTCCGCCATCGCCATTGTCCCCGCCATCGCCATTGCCTCCGCCATCATTTTCCCCGCCATCGCAATTGTCTCGGACATCATTGTTTTCTCCACTATCGTCATTGTCTTTGTTATTGTCATTGCCTCTACCATCATTATTGTTTTTGGCATCTTCATTTCATCCACCATCGTCATTGTATATGCCATCGTCATTGTGTGCCCCTTCGCCATTGTCTGCGCATCGTAATTGTCTGATCGTCTTTGTCTCCATTATCCATAACTCTACTTGAGTCATTGTCCTGCCATCGTCCATGTTCCTACCATCTATTGTTACCACCGTTGTCATCACCATTGGCATCATTCGTAGCGTGCCCCACGTCACGATCTCCTCGATTGCAACTGTCGTCACCATCGTCAATATATACCCCACTGCAGCCAATACGTTGCTTATGGACGGCGCCCCCATTGCCATGTTCATCGCCTGCGCGCCACCGTCGCCGCAACGGGGCTGGCGGGTCGTAGATCGCGGGCGCCTCCCGCTCAGTAATTGGCCGCAAGTTGTGCGGCGCAATTGTTGGCTGCACGGCACGCGCCTGCGCTTCCGCCTGCGCCGCCCGACGCGTCGCACGCAGCGACCGCAGCGCTCAAGGGCGCGATGCGTGCGGTTGCGCGGCGGTTTAGCGGCAGCGATTTACTCCGAGACACTTGCGTCCAACGAACGTACTTTGGATAATGTGTGTTTCCACGAGTTTGCTTTACGTATTTTGACTCGAAATTCATACT